>PVJC01039511.1:0-16232 GCA_004026665.1 Murina feae | reverse complement strand
GACCCTGCCGCCTCTTACCCGCTTCCCGGTCCCCTCCAACCTTGCCACCTCTTTCCCACTCACGGGTCCTGGGTCCTGCGCTGTCCCCCCCTGCAGCCGCTCTGTGCACTCGGGAGGTCCCTCAGCCCGGCCTGTGCCCTCTCGCAGTCTGGGACCCCTCGGGGGATGTCCACCTGCTGGCGTGCCTGACCAGCCTGGGTGAGGGGCTTTAAGGCTGCCCACAGCTCCCATTGACCCAACGTCCCAGCAAGGCCGGCTGGACGCAGGTTTCTGTTCCTTTAAGCTGAGGTGGGCTGAGGTAACGAAACCTCCTCTGCTTCCCCTCGCAGCGCAGCGTCTATAATGAGACTTTGTTACTCTTAGTAAGGCCGGCCAGGCTGCTGTTCCCTTCAGCTCCCGAGGATTCTATGATTGTTACATTATTGAAACATGTTTCGGAGCCTGCCCGCCAAGGGCGGAAAACAGTATCGCTTTCGCTCCTGCTGCAATGGACGCTGCCTAAACGTTTACTCAGGTCCTTGAGTGGCGGCCGCCATGTTGGCTGGGCTAATTTGCATACAGCTGCTCTGATTGGCTGGTGGGCGTGGCTTACCCTGTCTCGGAGAAACGGTTAATTTTACTATTTCGCTTTTATTAGTTTAGATACTTCTTTCTTTCTTTCTTTCTTTCTTTCTTTCTTTCTTTCTTTCTTTCTTTTCTTTCTTTCTTTCACTAACCCACTCTCACAGACAAAAATCAGAGGAAAAGAACCAGCTTTTCTTAAATCCACTGTGGGAGGCCAAGGGTGTTGGATAGGATTCCTGTCAAGGACCAAATGGCCTTAATGAGCTCAGTAATGGAAAACTACATGAGCAAACCTTCGGCACAGAACGCACAGTGGCTCCTTTTTCCTGGTGTCAGAATGTCACAGCCTTACAGCTGAGCTGTGGCTCCATTAATTGATTCAGAATGATTCCTGTTGAGCAATTGTCTTCTCTAAAGGGATGTCAATGCAATCTGCTAGCAACTGTCACTTTATATCACGTATGAATTATGCTGTATAATGGGTTCAGGTGCTCATACAAATTGACTGTCATCAAATCCTTGCGTGTGATAATTCAGGGAAATCATCTCATTCAGATGATGAAAACAAAGGAGCAGAGTAGTGACAAGAGAATGAAGGTGATAACCTTCATACTGCTGACAAGAAAAACAATGTGTAAAATGTGCTACTAATTTATTGTTCACTCAGCTCAGTAATTAGCCATCCCCCCACCCTTGCAAATATTCTCCAACTCAGCAATGATGTTATGAGAAAAGACAAGGTAGAAAATTCTCATATACTTACTGTTGGTGTGAATTGATTACAATGAATTAGCAATGTGTATCAAAATATGGACCAAGATGTAATATTATGTATACCATTTGACACAGTAATTTCTACTTCCAAGAATTTACCCCGAATGGATAATAATAGCATAAGGGCAAAACCTTATATGCATAGAGTTTTCACTATAGCATTGTTTAGATTAGTAAAAATTGTGAAACAACTTAATTGTTTACAGCAAAAGGTTGTGTATAAGACCTGTATAATATCATAATGAAAACATTAAAAATTACTATCCATAAATGTATAAATAAATAAAAATGTATAAAACAGTATAAACAGTTATGCTACAATTACATAAAACTGTATGCACATATCTACATGTTTATATAAAGTACAGAACCATCTGGAAGAATGTTCATTGACATTTTTTGTTATTGATGGTTTTTCTTTTTTCTGAGAAACATTGACTTGATGTTCTACTTATTTATGCATTCATTGGTTGAGTCTTGTATGTTCCCTGACCCTCAAGAGATTGAACCTAAAAACTCGGTGTATTGGGACAACACTTTAACCAACTGCCCTACTCTGCCAAGGACTCATGAAATTTTAATATTAATTTTCTCAATGGCAGGATCTACCATTTTTACTTTAGTGTCTTTTTCCATGTGGCTCAAATTTTTATAACAAACATTCAGCAATTTTACAAAAACAGTAAGCTATTTAAAAAGAAAAGAATATGATAGGAAACTATTTGTGAGTATAATGAAGCTAAGCAATTTGAAAGGGTTCTTATGATTACACCTTCATTCACAGACGATGATAATGATGATGATGGGTGAGTTGCATAATAGTCATGTACGATACCAAGAACATTAATTTACAATTTATTGAGAGTAGCAATATGTGCTCAGCACCATGAGTAACAATAGTCATAAGTGGATTTGAAACGGAAATTAAATAAACAATCACAAAAGCACTTGCAAGCAGATCACATTGGGGAGATGAAGGCCATTTCTGGTGGGGGAAGTAACACAGAACATCTGAGAACTGCAATGTTGGAGCACTGAGCACGATTTAACACAATTTGGGAGAGTTTATTTTGGCCTAGGAAAAGTTTTCTGGAGGAAGTGAACGTGAGAGGTGAATTTAAAAATGAGGCAGACAGCTTGCTGGAGTGGAAGTCAAATAGTATATTTCACAGAGCCCAAAGGAAGGAAGAAGAATATTTCTGCCTCGGGATTTCCAAGGAATAGATGTGAAATGTGTCTCTAGTCCGTGGTTACTGCCAAAGTCTGCAGCCGAGCTCTGTCAGAAGTCATTCTTCCCTTAAGAAGCCTTGGCAGGTTCATTGTGTAGAAACTACTGCGGAGGGAGATCACCTGAGAAAAAATGCAGAAGAGAATCTGTTGGGAAGCCATGTTATCTCTTCTCAGACCACAAAGATATCACCAGATGCCCAGTGGAAGCACTGAAGGGATGTTCTCCATCAGAGGACAAGTGTTTTACAGAGCAGCTCAGTCTGTATCAATTTGAATGATGTTGTTTCGAGGTGTCAAGCAGTTCTCCCAAAAACAATCCCCAGCTGGTTCTCAGCTAGACCCTGAAATTTCTTTAAATATTCATTTCTTTGTATTGATGTCATTGCATCTCTGGACAAGATAGTTCTTTACCAGACAGTAATGACTTATCATAGGTTCCATTATCAAACATAGAATATCCATTTTAAAAAAAAAGACTATCCAAGGACTGGGATGTAATAAAGACTTTTCGATAGAGTTGGATGATAACGGCCCATCTTTTGGGTGCCAGCTAACTAGGCCTGTCCAGAAACTATACTAACAGAGAGGCAGAACTGTTCTTTAAAATTCACATGATTTTACTATAAAAAACACAATATTTAATTTAGTACATATTTAATGCACGTTTTTTCAACTATTAAAAATAAATAAATAGCCCTGAACGTGTGTCTCAGTTGTTGGGCATTATCCTGTGCATCAAAAGGTTGCTGTTTTGATTCTCAGTCAGGGCCCATGCCCAATTTCAGGCTCAATCCCCAGTAAGGGTGTGCAGGAGGCTGCTGATCAATGTTTTGCTCTCACATGGATGGTTCTCTCTCACGCCTCCTCTCGCTCTCAAAACCAGTTAAATAAACAAATACATAATACATGAAACCAAAATATACAAATGCTTTAGCAACTCATAACCAGGTGCAATGTTTATCACAGGTTGTAGCCATTTATTTTTAATATTATGATAGTTGTGATTATTTATTTTCTACCTTCTCCTCAAGTTAATAAGTTCCTTGAGTGTTAGATTGCTTCTGTTTTGCTCACCTCCATACTCCCAGCAGTACCTGGCCCAATGCCTGGTACAAAGTAAATGTTCAATAATATTTAATGAGTCATAGTAGAATGAGTGGGACCCAGGCAAAGACCAAATACTTAAGGTGTAGGAGGAATTAAGAGAAAAAATTTAGTAGAAAAAGGGCCTACAAAATGTGATAATCTACTTTATAGTTTTGTCTTGAGTTTGAACTACTTGATAGAAATATACATCATCCTGATCTTTTAAATATTATGGTCACTTTCTCTTCCTGTATTACTTCTAGTTTTTCTTGCTATGCAACTTTGAAATGACAATTACCCTCTCCTATAAAAAGCCCAATTAATTAAGTTTACAGAGTGGAATTCTCTCTGGTTAAGTTTAAAGAAAATATGACTCTATTCAGTAATAGTGTTGCTTAATTTTCCTTTTAGGTTTGTACTAGAGGCCCAGTGCATGAAATTTGTGTACTGGTAAGGTCCCTAGCAGCTGCCAGCTGCTGGCCAGGTACTCCCTCCCTTCCCCCAGCTGGCTCTGCCCCCTGGTTGAACTCCCAGATGAACTTCCGGTCAAGGCAACAATTTGTATACTATGCTTTTATTATATAGGATTAGCTATGCGTAATTTTTAAAAAATCTCTTTTCTTTTCTTTTTGAATTTTTTACCTTTAAATTTTATTAATTAAATATTTAAGCTTATTACTTGTATCTCAATAATGTAGATATCTAATTTTTATACATGTTCATCCTTCAGAAAAATGATTATTTTTATCTAGACCACCTTTATTCCCTGCTATGTTATCTATAGCAAGGACAAGTGCTAAGAGAGCTACAGAAGTGTTATCATTACCATTAGTCACCACTTCTCCAAATAAGGATTCATTTACTTAAATATTTATTGAGTACCTACTATGAGACTTGGCTCTTGGCCTTGAAAACAAAATGGGTACTAAACCAAGTCCCTGAGAACTAGCATCTCAATTTGTTTGGAATGAGTTTTCTCAGGATTAAGGTTTATTTCTTATGTAAAAGTTTGTGAAAGTAAAAAAAAATACAACAATCTCTTCATCATAATACAATTGAGTTTTATTTAAATGTCCCAATTTAGACATTAAAACAACAAAACCAGCCCCTATCATTAGCATCACACAACTAAGCTATTAGTCATTACACTCTGGACAGAAAGACACATTTTTTAACCCGGGAATGGAGGCTGAGAGCAAGATTTGCAGTAGGTCCCCACTGCCCCTCAGTGCAGTGCCTGTCAGTGCTACCTCCAAAGCCAATTGTGGGGAGGATGCAGCCAACATCATAGCTTCCAGGGATGCTCTCAACGGCAGAAAAGGAGGCCCAGGAAACATCCCGCTCTTAAATTTCTCACCCTTACCTGCTGAGTTTGTCCTGAGCACTGTAAAATTGGGGGGAAAGAGCAAAATGTTCTAAGTGTCTCTTATCTGACCCCTATTCCCATTCACATCTTTCACCTGGAAAATGGGACAGAAAATATGAGTACTTTATATTCATGCCTTCACTTCCCTCAGACCCTGATGTCTAGGTTTGAGTTTTCCCAGAAGCAGACCCTAAGGAAAGGCAGTGAGCTCAAGGGGTTTATTTAGGAGGTGATTACAGGAAATACAGTCAAGAGAGTGAGGAAATGAGATAGAAAAAGGAGGAGTCGCTGAGATCTCCCTGCTGCTGGTGCTGTGGACTCACCTCTGCGTGGGCCGAGCTGAGGACTGACACTGCCTGCGAGGGAGCTCATGTCCATGCCTGTGGAACGTGCCTCCACGTCCGGTGGGCACCGCCATGCCATTCCTCACAACAAGAGACAACATCTGTCTCTCCTCTCCTCCGGCCAAGGCTGGCCAGTGACTTGCTTTTACCAGCAGATGAAGGCAGAAATGAGACTGGGCAATTTGTGGGCCAGCAAAAAACTCAGGAGCCTCTACTGTCACAATGGCTGAGGACATCAACCACACTCTCCTGTAGGAAGAACCTAGGCTCATGTGCTAAATGGTGAGACACGTGTGGAGAGAAAGAAGCCATGCAGAGGAGTATCCGGGCCAGGCATGTGCAGAGTCTCCGTGGGTCTCGCAGCCCTCCAGCTGCCAGCTGAAGGCAATTGAGTGAGTGACTCAAGGTTCTAAAGAACTGAAGACTCCCCAGCTGAGTCCTGCCTGCATTTCTCACCTAGAGAATCATGAAAAATAATCAAAAACATTGTTGTCTTACAAAGTGGCTGGGCATTTACTTAGGAAGCAGAGCTATCTGATACACATGCCAACTCTGGTCGGTCACTGGCTGAGAGTTGCTCCCGGGGCCTGTTAATTTCCTGGCACTTCTGGTCTGATTCATAGGTGGGCACAGAAGGCTTCCTTAGCCAGAGAATGCCTCTGAAAAAGAAATGCAGGTTCCCTGGCCTATGGGTGTCGGGCTGCTGGCAGCGGCACAGGGTTGTGGGTGCGGCACTGGCAGGTCTGCTACACCTGGGCGTTCTCGCTTACCCCCATCACAGACCTTCTGACAAACTGGGCCTTTCTACCTTTCCTCTCAAGGCAGAGATCACTATTGCTTCTGTTGGCAAAATTTGGTCTTTCCAGCGGGCCGCTCTGAGGTCAGTGTTCCGAGGCAAATTCTTGCTTCCCTAGGGAGTAAATGTGCCTCTCCCTACACCTGACCCCTTAACGTTTCTAAGCTGCCCATCCATTTCCTGAAACATTCAACAATCTATGCCAACATTTTATGTGCTCGTGTAGGTGTTGTCAAAGCAAGGAACTGCAAAGAAAAGAACATAGTCTCCTTTCTCACGTACTTCAAAGACTAAAAAGATAGGAGCCAATCAGGAAACGAGTTACCATCCAGCAACATTAGCAAGAAAGATAAAACCACTCTACAAACTTGCTGTCAAAGTAAATACGAGTAACGCTCCATCTAAGATGGAATGCTTGTTATTCTCCTTGTTTTCCTTTTGGTGAACATGAGGTCACCCAGAAGACCCAGCTTCTCCCTTCGTTGCCCTGGTAATCAAAAGCATGTAATTAAAAGCTGCCTGGTGACAGCAATGAATGTAGTTCTGTGACCCAAGAAAGCTTTTTTCCTAAGCAAAGCTCATTAGACCACATTAAATTCACAATAGGCTTAAATTCACCAAGTGTACACTGGGACAATCATGAGCAGAGGGTTTTAACCAGAGAATTCCCCGAAGGACAGGGGAGGTTTAAGACCAGTTTCAAAAATAATAATAAGGAAGCCAAGGAGAGGTTGGACTTTCTGGTGCTTACACAAGACAGGAACGAGGGCTCCTCGCAGAGGGGTCTTGTGTATAAGGCTAGTGGTTGGGAGGGGCAGAGAGGAGAGACAGTGCGGCTGGACTGGGGATGCCTTCCTGTTGGGTCACATCGTGTTTCGATCATCAAGCCAAGGCACAGTTTATTTAGTATTTTCTGTCACCTACACAGCTGGTCCAGGTCACTGGGCCAAAAGCAGGATCCATGCAAATTTTTTTTAGGTAGGCTCTCAAATGGCTTGTTCGTTCATGTTGTCACTGAGATGGTAACCCCACATCTTTCTTAAAGAAAATTATGGAGAGAAGCTGTGTGAATTCCACATACCTTTAAGAAGTAGACCCAAACTCTCCTGTTAACCAGGCTTTGAAAGACCCCCTCTCAAACTCTCCGAGAGCTAAAGCCTTAAAGCAGCCACTGGAGTTTTTGCCCCTCACCAGATGTTTGCCTAGAGGGCAGAGCAGACATAGCAGCAGACTGCTATCTCCAAACCCAGACAGCTGGACCTCACCTTCCGAGGGCCAGGGCGGCGAGATTGCTCGCGAAGGCAGCAGACAGGGAGGTGGCTGCTAACAGCTGCTGGACTCCCAGCAAGTTATTTACCGTTCAGCCTCCACGTTGTCACCCGAAGAAAGAGGACAATAACAGAAGCTGTCTTGCAGACGTGTGGTCGAGGTACTTTGCACGCTGCCGTGACGTTGAGAGCACTCATTGAACGCTGGCTGTCACAGGCAGTGTGGGGATTGCTGCTTTCCGAGGCACCAGGGACATTTCTCCCCATGCAGAGCTCTTCCCAGTCAGCCCCGCCGGATGCCTGAAGTCGTTACTAGAGAACGTCTCTGTTTTATTAAAAATGCAACTTGGCAACTCCAGACATATCCCATCCTGGGCTGTTTCCTGGGTTCCTCAGGACACACACACTTCACTGTTAAGCGTGTGTCTAAGTGTGTGTTGGTGCAGCAGCAACATCTCTGTATGTACTGGGGCACAAGCATGGTGTAAGTTTCCATAAAGGGGCTCCAGGAGCTCTGTGAGTCCCCTGAAATTAGATGTAAAACTTGTCTTGGTGTATCTGTATGCTTTGGGGGCTAGAAGATCCATAGCTTCCACTGGATTCTCAAAGAGCTCTGTAATTAAAGAGCTGCTGGGATGGACACAGCTACCTGGAACCAGCCACCCACAGCCTCTTTCAAGTATAGTGGGTTTGCTGGGGGTCTGGAGAGATCTCGGGGTGCATGCCAGCTGGGGTGTATAGCCAGAGAAGCCCAACGGTACTGGTGCTCTGCTGTGTCAGTGTGAGAACAGACAGGGCAACAGCCAAACCCACCCCTGGTGACTCACAGCTTGCTTCTGGAAGCTGCCCGCTCAATACAGGAAGGACCTAGCCTGGGGTAAGAATGAACCCTCCAGGTTCTGAGCTCCTGTGCAGCCCTGGGTCTCGGGGGTACCGAGCTCCAGGTGAGGGAATCTCACTCAAGGCTCCTCAAAGTTTCTTTCAATTCTGTGACTATCTCTCCCTCATTACGTACTTCTCCCTGCCTGAATCTTATATAATTTGGGGGTAGGGTTGCCAGGTAAAACACAGTGCTCTCAGTTAAATGTGGATTTCATTTTTAAAAATTCAAAATTTTTTAGTTTAAATATATTCTCAATATTGAATGGAATATATATGTAATAAAATTATTCACTGTTTACCTGAAATTCTCAAATTCACATTTACTTGGAGTCCTGATTTTTTATTTGCTAAATCTGGTATCATGGTCTGTATTGTGTCCTCCCAAAATTCATATGTTCTAACCCCCAGCACCTCACAATGTGACCTTGTTTTGAGGTCGGGTTTTTGAAAGAGATAATTAAGTTAAAATGAGGTCATTGGTATGGGCCATCATCCAATATGACTGGTGTCCTTATAAGAAGAGGCGATTAGGAAACAGACACACACAGGGAAGACCATATGAAGACACAGGGAGAAGATGGCCATCTACAAGCCAAGGAGAGAGGCCCCAAAAGAAACCCGAGCTGCCAACACCTTGATCTTGGACTTCAGGGTCCAGAAAATAAATTGTTGTTGTTTAAGCCACCCAAACTGGGGTATTTGTTATGGCAGCCCTAGCAGACTAATTCATCTGGCAGCAGTATTTGGAGAGCACTTTAAGTCAAAGAACACAAAATTATGAATACAGAATTAAGAACAAATGTGAAGATTTATTACAATGAGAAGAGAAATCAGAGCAAATTACCAGAGCTTTGAAGGTCTGAGTCCCTTTCTTCAGAAGTCCATTTAGGCCATTGGAGTACCCTCCAGCTCCTACAACTCACAGAGGCCCCCTCAAGTGGGAGGTGCTCAGCCTAAACTTCCTGAGTATCATGATCAGTTTAAATCTGCTGGGATGTTTACATCTTTTTTAAAGCCTTCCCTGTTTATTTCCTTGGTTGCATTTGGTTTTCATGGAAGTCTCTCAAATTACACAATTGGGTATTTTTGTAGCTCTATATTTTTGTCTTTTATTTTTTAGTCCCTTTTTTCTCTTCTGGAGGATTGGTTTTTAGTTCTTTAATTTCACATAAAAATAATTATTAAATAAAGTTTGTATAAGTGTTTCAGATTAATACTGTTTTAGAAACATCATATTGTTTTATTTTAGGGACAACTTGAATAACTTTATTTTCTACATTTCATGAAGTTTGAAAAGAGAAATAAGGAATAATATTTTCTTTTACATAATGAACTCTTATAGGACATTTCATGTTTGCACTAGTCTGCAGCTTTATAAAGAAATCTAAACTAATAAAGGAGTAATATTAAAATTAACCATTTCTTCGGGATGGGTAAGCCATGCCCACCAGCCAATCAGAGCGACTGTATGCAAATTAGCCCAGCCAAAATGAAGGCCGCCACTCATGGACCTGAGTAAACAGCAGCTTCCACTGCAGCAGGAGTGAAAATGAAACTGTTTGCGGCCGCTCAGCTTATCCTGACTCAAGCAAAACATGTTTGTAACAAAATATCAATCATAGAATCCTCTGGAGCTGAAGGAAACAGCAGGCCTGGCCTGACCACTAAGAGTAACATTGTCTCATTATAGAAGCACAAGGTGAAGAAGAGAGGAGGCTTCTTACTAGGCCTCGGCTTAAAGGAACAGTGCATCAATTATAGAAGATAAACAAACCCCAGAAACCTGCTTCCAGCCAGCCTTGCTGGGACATTGGGTCAATGGGAGCTGTGGGCAGCCTGAAAGCACCAATCAGCCCGTCACCCATGCTGGCCACAATCCAATGGGGTGAGGGACATTACTGGGGCATTTGACCAGCCTGCAAACAGCCATCAGCCCCTCACCCAGGCTGGTCAGGCACGCCAGCAGGTGGACATCCCTAGAGGGGTCCCAGACTGTGAGAGGGCACAGGCCAGGCTGAGGGACCTCCTGAGTGCACAGAGCGGCTGCAGGGCAGAATAGCGCAGGACCCAGGACCAGTGAGTGGGAAAGAGGCAGCAGGGTTGGCGGCCTGCTTTGCGGCTCCCCAGGCCCTTTGGGGAGCACTGGGGAGTTGGAAAGCAAGCTCTTGGGGACTGGGGTTCTGCTTGGCGGCTCCCCAGGTCCCTTCTGGGGATCAGGGAGCAGGAAAAGGCTGGCCTGACCATGAGGCGGGGTTTTCCCTGCTTCCTGGTGGCTGGAGGAAGATGGGCAGTAGGCAGCACCCAGCCCTGGCCACAGCTCAAAAAAGAGAACAACATGCAGGGGAGGGCAAGAGTCTGAGACATCAACATAGAGGGGGTGCCTGCTCCAAGCCTTGATGGTGTGCCTGGGTGCAGGCCCCCAGCAGGTAGACACACACAGGAGGACTGCTTCAAGCCTCAGATGCAGCTGGGGGCAGGTCCCCAGTGGCGACACACACACACACACACACACACACACAAGGTGCCTGGCAGACTGGGGCCATCATAGGACATCCTCTAAGGGGTTCCAGACTGTGAGAGGGGGCAGGTTGGGCTGAGGGACCCCCAACCTCCCACCATGCATGAATTTTGTGCACCGGGCCCCTAGTGTGAATATATAAATACATATGTGTATGTATATATTTCTAAGTGCTACATGATTCCTGGTCAGGACACAAACCCAGGCAACTGATTGATGTTTCCATCTCATATCGATGTTTCTCTCTCTCTCCCTCTCTTCTTTCCTCTCTCTATAAAAATCAGTAAACATATCCTCTGGTGAGAATTTTTAAAGAAGAAGGTACTTGAGATCATTATTACATAGATTTCACATTAGTATAGCAGATGAAGTTCTGACCTTGAAAATCTTAATTCTCTTCCTATTAGGACTGGAAATTGACTTAAAATGCAAGATGATACAGACTAAAATGGCCCTAGGTCTTTTGGCTCAGTGGATAAGGTATCAGCCTGCAGGCTTAAGGGTCTCAGGTTCAATTCTGGTCAAGGGCACATGCTCAGGTTGTGAGCTCAATGCCCAGCAGGGTGTGTGCAGGAAGCAGAAGATTGATGAATCTCATCATTGAGATTTCTGTCTCTCACTTTCCTTTCCTCTTTGAAATCAATAAAAATTTATAAAACATTTAACAACATTTTGGTCAATGATGAACTGCATATACAATGGCGCCCATCTTATATAATAAAAGCTTAATATGCTAAATGTCCAACTGTTCAATGGTTCAAGCAGTTGCTATGACACACACTGACCACCAGGGGGCAAGCACTCTGGTAGGTTAGCTTGCTGCTGGGGTCTCATCGATCAGGACTGGGTGAGATGGGCTGGACACGCCCTGGAATCCTCCCATGGTCCCTCCCCAGCTCGATCGTGCACCAGTGGGCTCCCTCAGCCTGGCCTGCACCCTTTTGCAATCCAGGACCCCTCAGGGGATGTTGGAGAGCTGGTTTCAGCCTAATCCCACAGGTAAGGCCAAGGGACCCCACTGGTGCACGATTCCATGCACCAGGCCTCTAGTAAGATTATAATGAAGCTGAAAACATCCTATTGCCTACTGACATCGTAGCCATCATGATGTTGTAGTGCAACATATCCTGTATAATAAAAGGCTAATATGCAAATCGACCAAACGGAGGAACTACAGGTCACTATGATGCATACTGAGCACTAGGGGCCAGATGCTCAGTTCAGGAGCTGCCCCCTGGTGGTCAGTGTGCTCCCACAGGGGGAGTGCTGCTCAGCCAGAAGCCAAGCTCATGGCTGGCGAGCACAGCAGTGGTGGCGGGAGCCTCTCCAGCCTCCACAGCTGCGCTAAGGATGTCTGACTGTCAGCTTAGATCTGCTCCCCATGGGGAGTGAGCCTAAGCCATCAAACATCCCCTGAGAGCTCCCAGACTGCAAGAGGGCACAAGCTGGGCTGAGGGATCCCCCAAGTGCACAAATTTCAATGCACTGGGCCTCTAGTTACACACACGTTTGGGGTGATGGTGGTGTAAACAAACCTACTATGCTGCCAGTTCTATAAAAGTATAGCTCATACAATTATCTACAGTACATAATGCATGATGATAACGCATGATGGTTTATGTATTTACTATACTATATGTTTTATTGTTATTTTACCGTGAACTCTATTTATATTTTTTAAATTTTGCTGCGAAACAGTATGCTGTGTCACACCAGCAACAGCCTCATACATCATCTCATGTTTACCATGTCTCTTGATTGCATCATTTTCTCTTGTGCTTGATTTCATCTCTGCTGTTTTAGACAGTAACAATCTGTACTGGCTTCAAGCCTAGGAGCAATAGGCTACCCTGTATAGCCTAGGTGTGTAGTAGGCTGTATCATCCAGGTTTGTGAAAGTGCAAAACAAAATAGCCTAACAACACATTTCTTGGAATGTATTCCTGTTAAGGCACATAACTTTATATGAAAATTTAATGATTATAAAAGAAAATAAAAGTAATTTAAGATGGACGATGCAAGCAAGCACTGGGGGAGAAAGAAGAATGTAGAACAAGATAAGCAGAGTGCAACACTTTATGAAACATCAAGAAATGAAATTTAATTAGCAATGTTAAAATAATGGCCTGAAGTCATTGATTCTTAGCCCTGCCTATAATCAGCAACTATTCAAATGGGGTGGTGGGCGAAATGAATGTAGATTGTTAACATTTGAATGGTTTTTCCTCGATCATAAATTTTAAACCATCTAGTCTTTGTTGCATTACAACTCTCTGATGTTTTAATAATATGGCTTTTGTTTCAAGACACTAGGTATTGCCTGCCTTGAAAATATGAAAATATCAAACCAGTAACATTTAGCCTGAAGTGAACTAGTACTTATATGTCTGAAGTAACAATAAGTATTTCTATCTTTCATTGGCAGTAAAAAACATAGTCTCAAGTAAGTATGTAATGTATTAATGGATGTAAAATGATGATTGAATAAACTAGCTCATTATTCTTGCTATTCTAGTCTTATAATGTCACAATTGTGCTGCTCCTTGCCTGGTTTTCCCTCCAAAATATTAGATATATTACATTGGAGTGTAAAAGTGTGTGTGTGTGTGTGTGTGTGTGTGTGTGTATGCAGTGATGGTGGTGTGTTTGCATATGTGTGAATTGTGTAATGATAGTAGTAGGGCTGGTGATGAAGACCACATAACTGCTATAACTAGTCCAGAATGTTCTGGCTTTTTATTGTACACATCCTATCTAATAAAAGAGTAATATGAAAATTATGTGTCACTCCATCACAAAGATGGCCACCCCCATAGCCACAAGATGGCCGCCCCCATAACCACAATATGGTGGCGCCCAGTCCAACTCACCCCTGCCACTGAAGTGGTCAGGCCTGTTAGCCAGGCAGGTGGTGGGGGAGGCAGGGGTCCCCAGGGGTGGAACAGGTGATCAGAGGGGGCTGTGGATCCCCTGCCCAGGCCAGAGATCTTTGCCAGAGGCCTCAGGCATGGGCAAGGGTGGAGCCAGTGATCAGAGGGGGCAGGAGCAGAGCTGGTGATTGGAGGGCTATGAGGGTGCCCTACCCAGGAATAAGGCCCAGGCAAGAGGCCTCAGGGCTGGACAGGGGCAAGGCCAGAGATTACAGGGGCCTGGGCTTCACAGAACCAGCGATCAGAGGGGCAGGGGCAGAGCCTGTGATCTCAGGGCCTGGGCAGGGACAGAGCTGGTGATTGGAGGGGCCTGGGCAGGGGTAGAGCTGCCGATGGCAGGGGGCAGGATCAGAGCGAGTGATTGCAGAAACCTGGGCTCTGTGAAGCCAGTGATCGGAGGGGCTTGGGGGTCCCCTGTCCAGGCCTGCATCCTCGGCCCGAGGTTACTGGCCTGGGAAGGGGTGGAGATGGGTTTGGAGGGACAGGAGTGGAGCTGGTGATCAGAATGAACTACAGAGGAAACACCTTTTCTTTTTTTTTTTTTTTTTTTGGAAACACTTTTTCTTACCACTCATTGGCTAAGCTCCCTCTATGCCACTGGTAATATTCGTAGTAACTTGGGTAATAAGAATCCAAAAAGGCAATCTAGGGTTTTTCCACCACACTCCTGGAGAAAAAAAATGAAGGTCCACTACTGAAGGGCTAAGAAATGTCATATCCTGCCCTAGCCAGTTTGGCTCAGTGCATAATGCCTCAGCCTGCTGACTGCAGGGTCTGGGTTCAATTCTGACCAAGGGCATGTACCTAGGTTGCAGGTTCCTCCCTGGCCGGGGCCCAGGTCAGGGCATATGCAGGAGGCAACCAATCAAAGTGTTTCTCTCACTTTGATGTTTCTCTCTGTTTTTTCCCTTCTCTTCCACATTCTCTAAAAATCAATCAAAACATATCCTCAGATAAGAATGAAAGAAAGAAAGAAAGAAAGAAAGAAAGAAAGAAAGAAAGAAAGAAAGAAAGAAAGAAAGAAGAAAGAAAGAAGAAATGTCATATCCTATGAAAGACACATCTTGCAAATGCCTAAAGAAAGTTGTCATTTTTTCATGGTGAAGGGACTGGAGTCTGTGTTGATGAAAACATTTTGGTGGCTGCAATGAATGGCAGTGGCTGCAGCAGCGGGGTGATGGGGCTAGTGGCTTCCCCTGATTAGCCTCGTTGCCTCCCACAAAAGGAGGCCCTACTGTGGCTTAGGCCTGCTCCCCAAGGGGAGCATGGAGCAGGCCTAAGCCATCAGTAGGATACCCGCTGAGGTCTCCCAATATGTGAGAGGGAGTATGCTGGGCTGAGGACTACCCCCAGTGCACGAATTTCATGCACCGGGCCCCTAGTTATAATTATAATTAAGAATCATTAAGGTTCTCTTTTATTGAAATATTTAACAATAGAATTATATTACTGTTTAATCTTTCATTCCACCTTTCTTTTTGAAAAGGCAACTGATTAAATGCCCAGTAGTTATTTATACTATATTAAAGTTTTCACTTTTTCCTTTTGCTTTAAATCAGCTCATTTATCATGCAGGTAACTATGCAGGTATCTTTGTTGTGTATATATTTAATGCTTGAGATGTTATTTTTTCCCTTGGAATTGAATATACAACTGCTGATAAATTATTATTCTTGTATACAATTCAGCTAGAAGAAGGTAAATAATAAATACTGCCTCATCAAGGGTCCTTTTCCTTACTGTCTGGCATAAAGATTTTTCTACAACTCAAAGTTACTGAAAACAGTCCCATTTCTTTGAGAAATGTCATCCCTCTACCTGCTCTGCCGCTGATGTACTTGTTCTTTCTGTGAGTGCAGCTGCCCCAAGTTTGTTTGGTTATTACTCAGTAGCCGCTTATGGTTTGAGGCCATAGTATTTTCAAAACTCTTATTGATGATAGTTATTCAACTTTTTATATATCAATTTTATACAATATATTCTAACTTAAGATAGCTCTAGTAAATGATGCTTTATAGAAAGACTCAGACATATATTTAGCTGAAGGCAGAGGTTGCAAAATACATTCCCCCATCTTTTGAAAGTATGCAAAAGCCTAATTGGTAGGTAACTATTAAAACCCACAGAGAAGTTGTTTTAATAATTTGTCATTAAAAAATGCATTAGATAGCATTGGAACACTACAATGAACATTGCGTTTAGCAGCAGAAGTGTGTATCAGACTTAAAAATATGCTAGCCTGTTTTTGTTTATTGTGTTTTATTTTGCTTTTCAGATTCAAGAAAACCCCATTTAATGGATGAAAGTTGCTCAAAGCAGCAGGAAAGAATAGTTGACAAATCTAAACACTTTCATGGCCATCAGACTGGTCAAATGTTAATGCCTGACCATTCTAAGTTCAAGAGAACTCTCACACACCCCTGGTGGAGTATAACTAGATCAACTGCGCAGAGATAATGCGATAAAACTGAGTC
>PVJC01039510.1:0-16267 GCA_004026665.1 Murina feae | reverse complement strand
CAAAGGGCCTGGGGAGCCGCCAAGCAGGCCGCTGACTCTTTCCCACTCACCAGTCCCCTGCTGCCTTCCTTTCCCACTCCCCGGTGCTGCCAAGGGGTCTGGGGAGCCGCCAAGCAGGACCCCGGCCCCTGGTGCCTTGCTTTCCTGCTCCACAAAGGGCCTGGGCAGCCGCCAAGCAGGCCGACCCCCCGACGCCTCTTTCCCACTCACCACTACCTTGCTGCCTTGCTTTCCCGCTCCCCGGTGCCCTGCAAGGGGCCTGGGAAGCCCACCAAGCAGGCGCTGACTCCCCGCCGCCTCTTTCCCGCTCCCCAATGTCCCTCAAAGGGCCTGGGCAGCCAGCAAGCGGCCACCAACCCTGCCGCCTCTTTCCCACTCATGGGTCCTGGGTCCTGCGCTGTTTCGCCCTGCAGCCACTCTGTGCACTCGGGAGGTCCCTCAGCCCCGCCTTTGCCCTCTCACAGTCTGGGACCCCTCTGGGGATGTCCACCTGCTGGCATGCCTGACCAGGCTGGGTGAGGGGCTGATGGCTATCTCCAGGCTGGCCAAGCCCCCCAGGAACGTCCCTCACCCCATTGGATTGTGGCCAGCATGGGTGACAGGCTGATTGGCGCTTTTAGGCTTTAAGGCTGCCCACAGCTCCCATTGACCCAATGTCCCAGCAAGGCTGGCTGGACGCAGGTTTCTAGGGTTTGTTTATCTTCTATAATTGATGCTGTTCCTTTAAACTGGCCTACTAAGGAAGCCACCTCTCTGCTTCACTTCGCCGCTGCGTCTATAATGACACAATGTTACTTAGTGGTGAGGCCAGGCCTGCTGTTTCCTTCAGCTTCCGAGGATTCTATGATTGTTATTTTGTTTCAAACATGCTTTTCGCTTGAGCCAGTTTAAGGGGAGTGGGCGGCAGTTTCACTTTCACCTCCGCTGCAATGGAAGCTGCCGTATACTCAGGTCCATGAGTGGCGGCCGCCATGTTGTCTGGGCTAATTTGCATACAGTCGCTCTGATTGGCTGGTAGGCGTGGCTTACCCCGTCCCGGAGAAATGGTTAATTTCAATATTACGCTTTTATTAGTTGAGATAATATAATAACTTTGAACATAATTTAAGTATCATTAACTTTATCATAGTATTTCAGTTTAAGGTATCAAATAGAAGTGAACATAAGCCAAATAATTTGCTTCCTCTTCTGGGCAGTTAGTGTGTTTTTGTTGTGCATAGGAAAGTTATATTATGCTATGCAGACCTGGTTGTCTTTATTTGGAGACTAAATATGGTTAAAATAAATGTGTTTCATTCTCAAGTTTACTAAGGGTGGACTGTGATGGGTATAGTACCCAGGTATTTGGTTAAACATTCTAGATGCTTCTGTGAAGATAGTTTTTTAGACATGATTAACATTTAAACCAGTAGACTTTGAATAATGTAGATAAGGCAGGTGGGCCTTTTCTAATTCGGTGGTCTTAAAGCAAAGGGTGGAGCTTTCCATAGAAGAAACAAATCTGCCTCAAGATGGCAACATTGGAATCTGCCCGAGACCCCAGCCTGTTGTACTGCCCCATAGATTTCAGGCTCGAGATTGCATGCAACATCAACTCTTATCGTAATCTCCAGTCTGATAGCTCGTCCTCTATATTTCAGATTTCCCAGTCCCTACAACTGCATGATTTTAGTGGCTTAAAATATGAACCAGGTTAGTATCTCATTGTTCTGTCAGTTGATTGAGGAATTCCAGGGGGTGATTTCTTACTCTGCAAAATATCTGCTAGGGTCTCTCACTTCAATGCATATAAATATAATAAAAATTAATATATTTTTATTGGTTTTAGAAAGGATGGGAGAGGGAGAGTTAGAAACATCAATGATGAGAAAGAATCATTGATTGGCTGTCTCCCGCATGTCCCACACTGGGGATAGAGCCTGCAACCCAGGCACATACCCCAACCTGGAATTGAACATGACCTCCAGGCCTAATTTTAAGGAGAAAGTGGCCAATTATTGTGTTCAGTTCTAGCCATGAGTTTGAGGTGCTTTTATGATAGCACAATTGAATCAATGTTCAAATGATACTTAAGCTATAAATACAAAATATTTGCCTGTCGTATTTACTATCACTGCCCAGAATAGGAACTCTGAGAAATCCAACCTATGCAGTTGTCTGCAGCACCAAAGCAAACATTTTGCAATGGAACCCCTAGTTTAAAAAAATCTACAGAAGCCCATGTTGCTGCTTGTCATTGCTGGAGAAAGATCAGTGGTTTTTTATTCCCTTTTGTCTTCCAAGGCTTGTGTAGAGAACTCTCTTTGGAAACATGCCCATCACAATTGACTACCTGGAAGTGAAGCATCTGGCAAACACAGAGATCTTTCTGAAGCCAAGCTAATGGAGAGAACGTAGGAGATGTGGAGGTAACAGTGGTGATAAATTCCATCTTGCGCTCGGATAACCCCTTTGGCTACATTAAAAGTATCTGGTTTATTTCAAGGTTTTATTTTACACTGAGACAATGAGCCCATATATTTATTTGCATTCTCAGCAGTTGATCTTTTTCATAGCTGTGTTTATACCTAACCAGAGAGAGAAGGAATGAAAAGTAAAATGAGGCTGATAGCAAGCCTAACTTGAACAGTCTGGACATTAGTTTGAAAATATTAGCAAAATATACTGTAGAGGATAAGGCTGGGAAGAGAATTTGGAAGTTTAATTCTACTACATAGAGGCCAACCACCACAAGGAGTGGGGAGTGAGGCAGGTGCAAGTTAATGACTTATTCTGTGAATCAAACAATGCTCAATGCTCAGTGTATTTCACTCTGTTAATTGGTGCATATTGTATCAGTGGAGAACAAATGGTCATTTCCCCACACCTATTTGACATTTATTTCATATGCCTCAAGCTTACACAGATCTCACTGAGCTACTCAAACTGTACTTTATCTTAAAACAGGGCTGCTTACATATTTCTCAAATAGTATATTCACACTTTTACTATTTATCCATATATATATATATATATATATATATATATATATATATATATATATATTTCTTTAGGCAAGAGCTCTTTGAGGGTAGCAATCATAATTTTTTAAAACATTTTTTGTGAGCTCAACTTAGAATGAAAAGCAAGGGGAGATAAAAAAGAGGATGAGAGGAATTTAGGCTGTGTGTGTGTGTGCGTGCATGCACGCACGTGTTGCACGTGTGTATCTGTGTATAGAACAGGAAAGTAAGTTTCAAATTGCACAAACTATCAGAGCCCACTGCAGGAAAGGTATGGTATTCTATGGGAAAAAATTGAATTTAATATGAAAGAATATTTCCTAACTTAGGAAGTGTACAAGTACTTCCTCTACTGGCATAATTGGGCACTCTTCCCCTCCAGGGCCTTTCAGAACACATCACACTCAATTGCCCCTATTGATTATAGCCTTCTATGTTTTGTTATGTATTAAGCCCCATGAGTTTACAGTGCATGTGGATAGACTATCTTTTATTGATGCTATAGTCTAGGTGACTTTAAATAAGCAGAAATTCTAATGGACGGTCCGACCATCTTAGTCACCTGTCCCAGGTGTGCACTTCAGAACATCTCAACTGAAAAGAATGAGACCTCAGTTTTTAAAGCACTGAATTGGATAAATGTGAATCATAGGTGAGGCACAATAGATTGAATACTTTAAGAAAGATATTTCACAAGACAAAAAAAGATGTTTTTTTCCTCAAGACTCACAAAGAAACAAATAATTAGAGAATAAACATATGTGAACTTACAGTTTTGAAAAATACATCTTATTAAGAAAATTCTCTTTGAGAAGCTTGAAAGAGAGTATATACAGGGGTAGGTGTTTTTTAGAAACAATCAGGATATGACTATGGTATTTATGAGAATAAGGGATCAGTTTTAAATAAATTAAAATTTTCTAGCAAATTTCTCTTCTGTACTTCAGATGACCTTTACAGCTGGCAAAGCAGAGAATGAGTCTGCAAGTCATTTTGGTTCCATGGTTGTGAGATCACTGATTGGTAAAGAAAGTATAATAAATGTACTTTTTGATGACATTAATATACATTTACATATTTATGCTAATATTTGTTCTTCATAGTCACATGAAAGACATACAGAACTGATAGTGTTTTTAAAACTGACAATATCATTTCCAAAAGTGTTTTTACATACAATACAAATATATCATCAGTAGTATATTATCTGCATGCTAACATAAAATACTATATATATGCTATTTATTTTTTCTGCAGTTGGTAGAGCATTGGTGATGGGATTTCCTAGACATCAAGAGAATCCAGATACTGTACTTCACAGTGTTTCTATGATCCCCTAACTTTGATAGGGATTCAATGTGGCAACTCTAGCCGACCTGTTCTTCTATGTACCTTTTTCTTCTTATCATTTCTCCCAGCTGCTCTGCTTCAGATTGGAGAAGGCAGAGTGGATACGAAGGCAGACTCCAAACACAACCTATAACTTTGTCCTGCATCAAGCAATGTGAGTTTGTAGGGACAAAATGAAAACAAAAACAATAACAAAAACTTTAGGCTTGACCTCTTTGCTCTTGTTACTACATGTCAGGTTATCTAACACCCTCCCCAGATGGGGGCCTGGGAGAAGCCTCCGCATAAGTCAGCAGGTCAGCAAGATGTGATCATAGGGAATAAGGAAGGCTCCATTGCCATTTTCTCCGGACGGAATTCTGCTTTTCCATTTCCTTTTTAAAAAGTAAACTAAAGAGCATGAACACATTCAAGTAGCAACCAATCCTTTACAATTTTGAATGATATAGTCCAATAATATCCATAATTCCCAAGAGCTTCTTTTTTACCTAATATCATTGTAGTTTTCCATTTTTCGTGACAGATAATTTCATGACATGAGATACTTAATTGTTTGTCCTGCATTTTCACTTTAAAGGTAAATTTAAAATTCTACCAAGGAAAAGTATGTGCTGATTTTTCACTGAGAGCAGAAACATTAAGCACACCATGATCTTAATAACACTCATGTAGACTGTATGTGTTAAGAGATCTGATGCAGAAGCATCGAGGCAGGATCATAGTGCAAATCTCTCCAACAGGAATGTATGTGAGTGTTTGGGAAGATGAATGGGACAGCCCAGGATGGAAGGGGAAAGAGCAGAAAGTAAAGTCAGAGAAAACATTCTAGACAATATTGCTGAGTCCAGGTGAGGATTTGGAATTTTTTAAGTGTCATTGGAAGACAAAGAAGGATGAGAGTGTGAGAATGTCATGAACAAGTTAATTAAAGATTAATTTCAGACAAGTGCCTTCAAAAACATTACTTTGAACTAAGATATCTAAATATTCATGTACTAAAATATAATTTTTAATATTTTTTATTCATTTTACATTTGAACATGTAAATTATGGAGAAAATCGTTTGGAATATGAGTACTGAAGGCAAAGGTAACTACGTTAGTATCTTTTAACATGAGTTACTGCTGACCTTTTAAAATCTTCACCATACTATTAATATTTGGTTCTCCAGCTACATTGTAAGACTTCCTACTAAAATGTGGCCTTATTGCATTTATGCTTAGATAATTAAAATTTATTTTATTTTGATACATTTGTACTTATAAAAATATCATTACCTTGCCCAGTCAGTGTGGCTCAGTGGTTGAGCATAGACCTATGAACTAGGAGGTCATGGTTTGATTCTAGTCAGGACACATGCCCAGGGAACAGGGGCAGAGCCAGTGATCAGAGGGGGCTGGGGGCTCCCTGCACAGGCCTAAGGCCTTGACGAGGTGGAGCAGTCTCCAAGGGAAGCAGGGAGTGGGCCTAAGCTGTCAGTACGACATCCCCTGAAGGCTCCCAGTATGTGAGAGGGGACAGGCTGGGCTGAGGGACCCCCACCCAGTGCATGAATTTTGTGCACTGGACTCCTACTCTATAATAATAAAAAGTATAATATGCTAATTAGACCAAACAATCTTTTAGAGGAAGCCAGGGCTTTGAAAGAAGCTGGTGTCAGCAGCTGGGGGAAGGAAGGCCTACTCTTGCATGAATTTTGTATATTGAGCCTCTAATATGCATGTAAATTATTTGGTTAATCTCTTAGTTTTAAACTCAAAACAGAATAAAGTCAATTATAAGAGAATCAATTTTAGACAATGATAATTAGGCTGAATGCTACACAGAAACTTCAGTAATATAGCTTAGTCTCTTTCATTACATCTTTTGTTAGATACATAAATCATTTATTCTCAATAAATGGAGGGGAGATTCTTTTGCATGAGAATCACAGAGGAATACCCGAGGCAGACCCTGGTTCTTAATTCACTCACTATGGAATGCTATGATCTACCATGCTGTAGAGTAGAAAAGTCCATGCATTCTTTGTGAATGGCCTAAAAGTCCTCTTCTATTGCTTATAAGAAGTTATGTCACTACAAGAAAAATAAAACATTTAGCCTCACTAACCTCAGTTTCTCATCTGTAGCATAAAGATAATAATTCTTAACTCCTATCAGTATTGCAAAAAAAGGTAAAGATGTTGATTGAATTGCTGAAGCACTCCTCAGACTGGATACTTTTCATTGTTCTTCTTTTTTAAAAAAAATATATTCTATTGATTTTTTACAGAGATGAAGGGAGAGGGACAGAGAATCAGAAACACCGATGAGAGAGAAACATCGATCAGCTGCCTCCCCCCCCTCCCCCCGCAACTGGGGATGTGCTGCAATCAAGGCACATGCCCTTGACCAGAATTGAACCTGGGGTGCTCTATCCACTGAGCCAAACCGGTCCAGGCTTGTTTTCTTCTTTTTTACTCTATTTTTTCTTTCCTTTATTTGCCATTCCCCTTATCTTCTTTTCTCATTGTTCTTCATTTCTTCTTTCAGTTCTTTCAGGAGTAAGTAGGTTACTTATTTAAATCAGCAACATTCCTGGCCACAAAAGTCACTAACCTCTATGCTAAAAGAGAAGATCATTGTAACATCTTAAATACTATGCCGAGTTCTTCATGCCTTCAAGGAATGAAATAAAGGTTTATATCAGATGGCTTTCATCTGCTTTCATACTTCTTACATGTAATGTCTCTTCATAGAAAAACATATGACATTTCTCTATATTTAACACCTTCTCACATACCCTCTGGTAGAAACAGATTTATGCAATACAACACTTTGGCCATGGAAAAATATATAAAACAGTGAAAGCAGTAGGAGACATTAATAAAGCAAACATAATGTTTCTTGAAAGAAAGACCTCAGCCAACACTAGTCAGCTCAACTCATCGTATGGTCAGAAATGCCTGCCATTTGACTGGCCATGAAAGCACTTTACAAACCAATATTAAATTAAAATAAAAAGCTTCTGCACAGCAAAGGAAACCAGCATCGAACTGAAAAGGAGACCCATTTGATAAATTTGAGAAACAAACAAAAATATGGATTGCCCTTTATTTAAGTTTCTATATAAAGACCACAAGGGGAGCCTGAGGACAAGAAAGAAACAATGTGATCTAGTAGCACAGTGCCAGAAATAACTGTGCATTCTCTGAATGACCAAATTTCATAGATTGACTTCAAGCGTGAATGTTAAGAGCATATTACGAGTTTTGAGAATGTTCTAAAACATCTGAAAAATCACTCTGGAGAGACAAAAAAAAAAAAAAAAGGAAATATGTAGTTTAACAATTTGAATAGGTAAAAATTGCCTATTATCAAGACTCAAGAAGTTTCCTCATTGAACATTTTTCATTTCTACTATTGCTTTTATTTATAGTGTTTCTCATATCACATTGATTAAAAATAAAAAAAGAATACCAGGGATATATAGACATTGTTCTTATTGTTGTTTTTATATCATTTTTATTAGCTGATGACATTACTGACTGATTAGTTTCCTTTGATGAAATAATAAATAAAAATGTAAAAAAAATTCATAACCACAAAATGACTAAGAATGTCCCTTTAAATGTTTTTTTTCTAAATTTATTTTAATTCCATTAATTTCCTATGTCATACAAAGTACAAATAGTGCACAAAGTCGAGGCTGCCCATTCAGTGATATTTGTCTCTGTGCCCTATATGTCATTGATCATTGTTAGTAAAACCAGATTTGTCTTTACATATTGCACTCAACTCTTGTCATATTTAATGATGCAAAAATGTGTGTACCCAACCTCATCATTGTCATCATTTATCTATGTTCAACTCTTGTTGTTATCTGTTTTAAGTATCTTCATATCCATATCCATTCCTCCTCATTAGTTACAGTCATTTTGACCTCATCTTTTTTTTTTTTTTTTTTTTTTTTTTTTTTTTTTTTTTTTTTTTTTTTTTTTTTTTTTTTTTTTTTTTTTTTTTTTGCTGGCTCATTTATTCATTCTTAATCCTTGTCTTTGAAATCTCCACTTGGAGCTATTCCACAAAATATCCTTTAATCACTGACAGTCATTTACTTTGTCATTGTAGACAATTTGCAGGTACCATTCATGACCCATTCTTTATATTAATCTTAAAGTACAATCTTTTGAAAGGATGAGTAGTCTGCAATCATTTTTTCATACTGACAAATAGCTTTAATGAAGGTTTTTGTGCCCCTGCGGAATAAGATATTGAGTACCCATGGGGGGATTTTTATCAGACTCTCTCTCTCGCTTCAGTAAAAACAAAGTAAACATGGAAAAATTGGGCACCTAAAAAAGCAGTTTCTGAGAAGAGATGGAAAATGCCAAGGAGAGGTGATTTTTTTTACTATGCTGATTACAAGAAAATGTTCAAGTAATGCTACTTAGAGAAAAAGTTCCAGGGGAAAATGAGGGTAAATATGCCTTTCCTTACATGCAAAGTGACTCACAGAGTTGAGACAATTGTACAGGTAACCCAGGCACAACCACAGTTTTACTAGAAACCAGATCATGAGCAAACTTGTATGTGAATATGCACTTTTAGCTTTGCTTTTTAAAAAATCCGAACATTTATTTTAAATCATTTTTTGTTGTTTTTTACATCATAGGAGGAAGTAAAACTTTACCATGAAAGAGTCATTTTAAGTGCATTTTCATATAAACTGGAGGAACACTCAACAGAGCTCAAATTTGGCTTAGGGTTCATCCTTCTTGCCCAGGGAAGGACAGTGCTTCATAGCCTTTGATTTCCTGCCTCTAAGCCCTCAGTTAATCTTTTATTTCTCCAAGGAGAAAAACATTTAACCACAAATAAGGGTCTTGCATTAATTTTGTACATATCAAAGTGTTCACCACTTTTCCTGGATTTAATTATAATTATGTCAATTTGTTATATTTACTCTATAATTATAGCAACTGCTCTGCATTTATTTTTAGTACAGTTCAGAGAGTAGTTGAACAGGTTGTATATATTGTATGCTAATGACACTTTAAGAACAAAATAGAATCAGTGTGCATTCTCTCAGTGACATTACCTCTCAGGTATGGACGCAATGGCAAATAAATGTGTTCCTAAATTTGAATTATGGAATCAAATACGAATATTGCAGAGCATGACAAGAAATCTGGTTTGCAACATAGGTGTTGTTTGTCTTGTTTTGGCAGTCTTTTCAGAGTGCATTGTGCCCTCGCTGTCCTTTATGGTGGCCCAAATAAGCTGCTTGCATAACATTTTCAAATCAATAGTATTTAAAAAAAAATCTTAATTGCTGAAAGTATTACTTACATATATCCCTTTTGCCTCCCATTGCCCACTCCCACTTCCCCCTCAAGCTTTCAACACCCACTGTCTGTCCTTGGGTTATACATATACGCATATGAGTTCATTGGTTGATCTCTTCCCCCCACCCCATTCCCCCACTCCATCCTCGCCTGCCTTTCCTCTGATGTTTGACAGTCTGTTCAATGTTTCTATGTGTCTGGGTCTATTTTTGTTCATCAATTTATGTTGATCATTAGATTCCACATAGGAGTGAGATCATGTGATATTTATCTTTCTCTGACTGGCTTATTTCACTTAGCATAATGCTCTCCTAATCCATTCATGCTACTGCAAATGGTATCTTGAATAAAGTAGGTTTTGAAACTATTTTGCTTCTTGGAACAGAGAGATGGGCATAACACCTCATATGATGATCTCCAGCTTCATTAGCATGCTGGTCAGACTATGTCATTAAGAACTGACCCAGGTACTGAATTCACTCACACCTTTCTTTCCCTGAGATGTAGGAGACATTGAGTCCTCAGATGTTCTAATCTGAGAAAACTTAGGTCTTTAGCTCACATGGGTCCAGTGGGTAAATAGAGCAAGCAAATGTCTAGATGACTTGGTAGTTAAGTGCCTTGAGTTACATCTCAGTTCATTCCTTGAATTGTATGTGTGTGACCTTGTATATGTAACTTCACATTCCTGACCTTCGATTTTCTTAGCTGTGATGTGGTCATGACACAGAATTATGGTAAGGATTGAATAAGTCAATGAGTATGAAGTTATTTTTTCGCATACATTGTGAAAGCTGTGTAGATGCATTGGTGGAGTACTTTATTCTTAATTCCTACAAAAATGTCAATCAATGAGATTATTATTCTATTCTTCAAAAACTTCAGAGAAGAGAACTAGCCTTGTTTACTATGATTAAAGACTAAGACTCCACTTTTCATGTTTGACTGCTAACATCCTTGAAGATCCTTCCTTCCCCTTCACAACTGAACAAACTAGTAAGAAAATGAAAATGGCATGTTTCCTATCTTGGTGCTGGCAAGAAGTTCAGTCCATACACATACATATCCCAGCCTGCTCAGGGATCCTTTACTCTGGCCCCACCTCCTAACTACAATTAAAACCAGACTTGTCCTCCCTTGATGTTGTTTCACTCCAGACCAAACTTGAAGCCTTCTCCTTGGAAATCCTATAGATGTTTACTGTGTAAATAATAAACTGTATTTCTTTATTTCATACCCATTAGTATTTATATCATTCATCCCAACATCTACATAAATTCCTGAGATGAGGGTGGGAGGATGGAGTTTAGGCAGTTACTCAATATTCCTCAGCAGTAGGAACCCAAATAAAACATGTGCTCTGTCCAATCAATACAATAGCTGGTTCTCCATAGTGATGTTCCCTAAGACTTGAGGAAATGTAGAGAGAACTGCTTAAGAAGTGGAGAAAATGAGGCTTTTGAATCATTCTTAAATGCTAAACAATACTCATTTTCTCCTGTCTAAAAATGGCGTATTTTCAGGGTGTTCAAGATGGATGAGTATAGAAATATCTTGGTTTTTGTACTCCAGAGGGAGGTACTGGATATGTGCCTGATTGAATATCCCCCATTTAATAGGACTCTAGGAGTACCTATGTATTCAGAGTCCAGAAAAAGGAAACCACTGAATTACAGCTGACTAATAATTATGCTAGGCTGGATCTTTTATGAACCGCTGTGGAGATACTAATGGTAAGCAAGACTGAAGGCTCTACACTTTCAAATAGAGTAGATAGAATAACAGATTATTAAAATAGTGAATGATATGCTGTCATAGAAATGTTGTTGTGTGCTCTATGGAACCACATTAAGGGCATCTCACCTGGTCTGTAAATAGTGGGTAGGTTATGACCTGGCTGTTTTGGCTCAGTGGATAGAGCCAGTGGACTGATGGGTCTCAGGTGCAATTTGTGTCAAGGGCATGTACCTTGGCTGCAGGCTCGATGCCCAGCCCTAGTCAGTCCAGGCAGGTGTGAGAGGAAACCAATTGATGTGTCTCTCTCACCTGGATATTTCTCTCTCTCTCTCTGTTTCTCCTCCCACTCTCTCTGGAAATCAATGGAAAAAATATTCTACAGTGAGGATTAACAACAAAAAAAAATTAAAAAATGGTATGTTATGGAAAGATGCATAGACTATAACTAGGTGAGAAAACTAAGAAGAGTGGGATAAACTACTTTGAAAGACCGACAGGATTTGTAAATACCTTGAAGAAATAAAGAGCATAAATTGTCTATACATCCAGATTCACCAGGGCAATCTAAATTTCCACTTGCTATACCAATGTGATTATTAATGGTGCCCCATTCACTCCCAAATATGTCTTGAATATGACAATAAAAGTGTATAGTCCTCCTAGCCAGATGAAAATATAAAGTAGTTTAGTATGAATTTAAACTTTGACATAATTTCTTCTTCTAATCATAAATGTACTATTCTTTTAACCCTAGAATAATGCAAATCAAAAATGATATGGTCAAATAAGAACCATGATTGTAAATAAAATTTAGTGAAATTTCAACAAATAACCATGGATAACTTCCATTCCTTCCTTCAGGATAAACAACTTATCTCTTTAGTTTTAGTTTTTATTTTTGTTTTTTTTTTAGTATTTTTCTGTGTTTTATATCTCTTTTATTGAATGAGCTTCTTCCTTGAAATTTAACAAGTCTGACATGATACATATAAATCTCATAAAAAAATTTGTTACAATATTTCTAACATTGCAAAAAGAAAATAAAGAAAAAAATAAAGAAAGAGCAAGAGAATCACAAAGTCTGTTACAATATGTCACAGTATCCCTGATGGCTGAGGAGTTAATTTAAGAGCTTGTCTTTTATTTCTACATCTCTAATGAAGCCACAAAGGATCTTGAGAATCAGTTTACTTCCTCTAATTTCTTAGTTTGTTCTGTCCTATTGTGATCAAAGATGGGGAGGGATGTTTCTTAAAAGAAATGTCAGTTTGAAGAACATTTAAAAATGGGGAATATGTTATTTTTCATATAAAAATTATAGTTACTTTTATATCCAATATTTTGGCTTACACTCATTTTTACCAGAGAGATGTTACATGAAGTTTATTTATTAACATATTTAAAGCATGTAACATTTCTAAGAGAATGTAAATTAACTGCTAACACACATGTAGCAATGCTTCTTAATGTCTCAGAGATTATATGCAGGATATCCTATATAATAAAAGAGTGATATGCAAATTGACCATCACAAGATGGCTGTGCTAATGTGGTCAAAGATGGCCACCACAAGATGGCCAGCAAGGGAGGGCAGTTGGGAGGCACCCAGACCTGCAGGGGAGGGTAGTTGGGAGACACCCAGACCTGCAGGAGAGGGCAGTTGGGAGGCACCCAGACCTGCAGGGGAGGGCAGTTGGGAGGAACCCAGGCCTACAGGGGAGGGCAGTTGTGAGGGACCATCCTGGCAGGGGAATTGCAGTCAGGGGCAATAAGGCCGGCATAGGAATAGTTAGGCGTTGATCAGGCTGGCAGGGGAGTGGTTAGGGGCAATTGGCAGGTGAGAGGTCAGGAGCCAGCAGTCCTGGATTATGAAAGGGATGCCCGACTGCCCGTTTAGGCCTGATCCCACAGTCGGACATCCCTCAAGGGGTCCCAGATGGGAAAGGGTGCAGGTTGGGCTGAGGGACACCATCCCCACCCCTCACTCCCACTCAGTGCATGAATTTCATGCACCGGGCCTCCAGTAGTCTATAAAACTGGATGAGAAAAAAATAATGCTTATTAAGTATGCCTATACACAATTTAAAATCCTTTTATGAATCATTAGAAAATAAGGGTGAAATGAATAAACAATGTTGTCAAAATGATATGACATTAGCATCTACAGTGATATTAATAAGAAAAGAGGATTAGAGAGATATTAGAAAATGAACTTACAAAGAGAATAATGAATTCTTTAAAATGCTATTTTGTATATTTGCCATTTTTCATGATTATTTTTCATGGTTGAATGTAGATATGATTGAATATGATTGATGGGGCTTATGAGAGATTGTAGAAATGTTACAGGCCAAATATTTGAATGAATATATTTGGAAGCATGCAAAAAGGAACCCAGGTGGCCACAGTATGGCATGCTATGGACAGTAATTTAAGTCAATGAAAGAAAAATACCACATTATCTCGCTCATTTATGGATAATAAAGACCATTATAAACTTATGAATAAAAATAGATACAGAGGCAGAGCAACATCGAACAGACTGTCAAACTACTATGGGAAGCCTGGGGAGTGTTGGAGGGGGAGGTGTTAAGAGATAAACTGAAGGACTTGTATGCATGCATATAAGCATAATCAATGGACACAAGACACTGGGGGGTAGGGGAGGCCAGGGGAAGGTCAAGGGGGAAAAATAAGAGACATATGTAATGATCTTTGTAATATTTTAAGCAATAAAACAAAATTTATAAAAAAGAAAATATGAATGTGAGAATGATCTTTTCCTGTTCAAAAACCTATTAAACATAAGCAAACCAAAGTGGGTGGAATACCTTTTACATGCTCTGCATTGAACATAAATTCTTTTCACTTAGACCTTATGGCAATCTTACAAGTTGTGTCAAATACCTCAAAATGTTTTGCCTAATAAGTGTTACAGATGTGTCTCATTTGTCAGGAAACTATTTTAACAACATTTTGGTATTTAAATTCCTTTGAGTGAGACATTCCCTCTTCAGTTTATCATAATCAACACCTTCCCTTCACACATCCTTGGTCCCCAGCAACAGTCATTGTGATAAGCATTAGTATCCTATACAATAAAAGGGTAATGTGCAAATTGACCCTAACAGAAGAACCACTGGGAATGACTGGTCACTATGACACACACTGACAACCAGGGGGCAGATGTTCAATGCAGGAGCTGCCCCTGATGGTCAGGGCACTCCCACAGGGGGAGTTCTGCTCAGCCACAAGCCAGGCTGATGGCTGCCAGTACAGCAGTGGTGGTGGGAGCCTCTTCTGACACCTCAGCAGCACTAAGGATGTCTGACTGCAGCTTAGGCCTGCTCCCTGCTGGCAAGTGGACATCCCCTGAGGGCTCCCAGGCTGCCAGAGGAATTTCTGACTGCCAGCTTAGGCCTGATCACCTGGGGAGTGGGCCTAAGCCAGCAGGGGGACATCCCCTGAGGGGTCCCAGATTGCAAGAGGGCACAGGCCAGGTTGAGGGACCCCCAGAGTGCACAAATTTTTGTGCACTGGGCCTATAGTTTTGGTATAATAAGAAGAGAAGCTGATTCTCAGATACTTTAAGGCACTTTTTCAAATTATAACGGGAAAAGAATTTAGGCAAAGAATTTAAGGTCCCTATGTTTACTTCTTTTTTTGTTAATGTGCATATCCATCTTCACTCCTGTGGGTAGGAAGTATAATGGGCCTTCACAAACGTCCATATCCTATTTCTTGGAAACTGTGAACATGCTGTTTTGAACAACAAAAGGGAAGTCAGGCAGATCACGTTAAGTTGCTAATTAGCTGACCTTAGGAAGACTCACCTGTATTTTACAGGTGGACCCAATTTAATTGCATGAGTCCTTAAAAGTGAGGAACCCTTCCTTCGTGTTGGATCAGAGAAACAAGATGGAAGAAGCAAGAGTGAGTGAGTGTAAAAGAAACTAGACCTACACTTGCTGGTATTGAAGATGGAGGGAGAGCCTCAGAATGTGGGTGACTTCTGGAAGGAGGGAGCAGTTGGCAGCCAGATAGAAAACCAGGATGTCTGTCCTACAACTGCGAGGAACTGGATCCTGCCAACAACTCAAATGAGCAGAAAAATTATTCTCCCAAGAAACTCTAGCAAGGAACTGCTGGTACCTTGGTTTTAGCACGGTGAGACTTGCGTTGGACTTTTGACAAGAAGAGCTGTAAGGTAATTCATTTTTGTTGTTTAATCTACATGTGCATTATTTTCTTATTGCAGCGACTGCAGACAAATACAAACACAAAGGAAACAGAGTCTTCATCTGATTATACGACACTAATTGGACCCCATCTACTAGTGGTTGGTGTGATTTTACTGCTGGCTCTTCTCCAAATTTCCTATGACAGAGTATGGGTGGGGGGAGCACCAGCAAGATCCTTCCTGTTTATATTTTGCTCTTTCTCTCACTTACTTGGACCTGGTGTTAATTAGCTAGAGCTGCAATCCAAGGCAAAATGAACCTATAAGGACAAGTACATTCTGTCTTTTCTCTTTTTTATAATGATGTGTGTGTGTGTGTGTAGCACAGATCACTCATTTGAATGGATAGTGGTAAATGAACAAAATGAGGTGCCTTTGTTTCTGGGATCTAAAGTTATTTAGATTTGACTACATAATGCTTAGAAACAATGATATGCTTAGCTATCAAAGTCCTCTGCCTTTGGTTTGGGGGCTAAATCTATGACTATTAATAAAAATGTATTTTTAAATCATAAATTGTTCTTTGTGTCAGGTTAGTTATGGAACCTTGTGGTTGCCTTGTCTGATGCAGACTTTGAATTCTTCTGGATTCCTTGACCTATCTTGGTTTCT
>PVJC01039509.1:0-16818 GCA_004026665.1 Murina feae | reverse complement strand
GAGTGGTCTTTAAATGATTGAAATATACAAGTGCTCTTGTGTGCTATTTTGAAGTGCATTTGTATAAGCCAGGAATTGCAGCAACAGAATTGCTCTTGTCTTCTATGAACTTTAAAAATCCCATCTGTATCTTTATGGACACGATGACTACAATGGTGATAACAGCAGATACTCTTTGAACTCTAAATCTCTAACCACCTGGGATTTCTTTTATTCTTAATTTTTGTTATCATAAGCTTTTCATCAATATACTATGTAAGCAGATTCCATTTATAGATATTTGGAGAGCAAAGGGAAAGATTCTATGTAATATTTACTGTCATAATCTTTTGGCTTACTTACCTAATTTAAAAACAGTAGTATGTTTAGATATTTATAACTATTTTAATGAAATGATCAAAAGAATAAAAAGGAATGATATAAATATTCTGAGTCTCCATTTTTCTGCTTTGCGAAAGTGTGAAAATAACCAAAATATGTTCCTGTATTTGTATTTCTTCTCTTAAATTTTATCCAGGACATTCTTTTTGTTGTTGTTGTTTTTTAATCTTTATTGTTGAGTGTGTTACAGATGGCCCTGTTCTCCCTTCCCATTGTCTCCCTCCAATCTGTTCCCGCCCACCCCAGGCCTTCATCTAATGTCAGCATCCATAGGTAATGCATATACACATATAAGATCTTTAGTTAATCGCTCCCTGCCCACCCCCCTCTGAGATTCATCAGTCTATTCCATGTTTCCATGGCACTGGCTCTATTCATCAGTTTATTTTGTTCATTAGATTCCTTGTTCTTTAATTTTAATTTTTAGATTCAATTGTTGATAAATATGTATTTATTGCCATTTTATTGTTCATTTTTCTTCTTCTTCTTCTTCTTCTTCTTCTTCTTCTTCTTCTTCTTCTTCTTCTTCTTCTTCTTCTTCTTCTCCTCCTTCTCCTTCTCCTCCTCCTTCTCCTCCTCGTCCTCGTCCTCTTCCTCATTCTCCTTCTTTTTCTTCTTAAATAATATCCTTTAATATTTCATGTAATACTGGTTTGGTGCTGATGAACTCCTTTAATTTTTTCTTGTCTGTGAAGCTCTTTATCTGACCTTCAATTCTAAATGATAGCTTTGCTGGATAGAGTAATTTGGTTGTAGATCCTTTCTTTTCATCACTTGAATATTTCTTGCCACTCCTTTCTAGCTTGCAAAGTTTCTGTTGAGAAATCAGCCAACAATCATATCAACTAGCAGTCATGTTAGCTGATTAGTCCCTGGTAGGTAACTAACTGCTTGTCTCTTGCTACTTTTAAGATTCTCTCTTTGTCTTTAACCTTTGGCATTTTAATTACGACACGTCTTGGTGTGAGCCTCTTTGAGTCCCTCTTGTTTGGGACTCTCTGTGCTTCCTGGACTTATAAGTGTATTTCTTTCATCAGGTAGGGGAAGTTTTCTGTCATTATTTCTTGAAATAGGTTTTCAATACCCTGCTTTTTCTCTTCTCTTTTTGGCACCCCCATAATACAAATGTTGCCATGCTTAAAGTTGTCCCAAAGGCTCCTTACACTATCTTCATATTTTTTTATTCTTTTGTCCTTTTGCTCTTCTGATTGGGTATTTTTTTACTTCCTCATATTCCAAATTATTAATTTTAATCCCTGTAAATAATTCTTCATTTCAATTAGTGTATGCTTAATTTTTGACTGGCCCTTTTTTTATGTCTTTAAAATTCTCACTAATATCCTTTAAAGTCTCACTAAGTCCCTTAAAGCTCTCATTAAGATCCTTGAGCAACCTTATAACCATTGTTTTGAATACTATATCTAGCAGTTTACTTGTTTCCATTTTATTTAGTTATTTTTTCTGGAGAGTTCTTCTGTTTTATCATTTGTGACACGTTTCTTTGTCTCTGCATTTTGTCTGCTTCCCTGTGTTTGTTTCTATATGTTAGGTAGAGCTACTATGTCTCCTGGAATTCATAGAATGGCCTTGTGTAGTAAGTGTCCTGTAGGGCTCAGGGCTCAGACTCTCAAGTCCCTTGAGCTAGACACTCTAGGTGCACCCCTGTGTGGGCTGAGTGTGCTGTCTTGTTGTAGTTGAACCTTGACTGCCGTTGGTGTCTGTGGGAAGAGTTGACCTCCAGGCCAATTGGATGTGAGGACCAGCTATGCTTGTGATGGAAGAGTTTCTGTGCAGGAGACACCCCTATGGAGCAAGACTTGTTTCAGTGGGTTTTTGGTGCTCACTGAGTCTGCCCTTTTAGTGTGTCACTTATGGATGTGTAGAGCTGTAATCTGGTATGGTCTGAAGCTGTCCACTGGGTGCACTGGCTCTGGTACCTTCTAAGAGGTGCAAAGTCAGCCACTGCCTGGGGCCACCTGGCAGTAGCTACCTAGTGACCTGTAGATGGTTGCTTTTTGTATTGGACCTGGAAGTGCCCAGGCAAGGCCAAGCTGTGAAGCAAGGCAGGCTGGTGGCAGTGCTGGGTCTTGGGCCTCTTACTGATAGGTAGAGGCATGCTTACACCAGTTGTTGCTCATGTAGGAAATTTTAGGAAAGCCTGAAGCTTGATCCAGGAGAAGCCATTCATATGGAAAAATTCTGCAAACATCTTGATAGGACTGAAAGTTGGATGGGTCTGAGTCTCAGGGAATCAGCAGAGCCAAGTGAACAATGTGATAGAAACTCAAGTATGGCTGCTAGTCAGCTCTAAGAAGGGAGAGGTCCCAGCACAGAAACAATGACCCCTGTGAGCAACTCTGTCTGGGACCAAGCCACCTCTAATCTCCTGTCCAATGCCAAACAATCCAGTTCCTCTCTATATATCCCTGATTCCCCAAATACCACTCCCCAATGCTGGAACTGAGAGGAAGTAAAACCATATAAGTTCTGGCACTGGCCCTTTAAGAGGGAGTGCCTGAGTCTCCAGCAGCCTCCATGTCACTCAACCACAATCCTCACTGGTTTTTACAGCCTGAAGTTATGGGGACTTTTCTTCCAGCTCTGGAATCCTAGGCTGGGGCCTGGTGTGGGGCTGGGATCCTTTGCTTCTCACAGGGATGTCTGACTGCTGGTTTAGGCCCAATCCCGGCAGTAAGATATCCTCTAAGGGGTCCCATATTGGAGAGGGTGCAGGCCATGCTGAGGGACACTCCCTCCCACCCCCCACCTCTTGTACACAAATTTCATGTACCGGGCCATTAGTCTATATAATGAAAACCCAGTGGTCATCACATTGTAATGACCAAAGACTGGCCACCAGGAGGCTGCGTGCGAAGTGTGGTACACTCAGGTGGTTGGGGAATTGACTCTGGGTCCTGTGGCATGCTGGGATTCAGGGATCCCGGGTCTCATTCAATTTCCCGCGGGTCTGGGTATCTCGAAATTTTGTGCACTGGATCACTAGTTTTCTCACAAAAGGAGTTTTAGATAGAGCCTGAGTGCATATTGAAAACTACACCAGCTTCAAACCTAACTAGTTATAGAAATGTCAAGATAACAAAAAATAATAAGCAATAAACAAAAATTAATAGATTATACAATATATATAAATTTTCTTATCAGATAAGAGGATTTGGGAAGCCCAATAGTAACATGAAAGAGAAATATTTTAAATTATATTCTCTATTTATTGCTATTTCTTTACACAAATCTATAGGCTACAGTCTTATGTTTTGGCAAATTAATATTTTAAGTATTTTCACTGAGAACTTCATTATTTCCCAGTAAGATAATTCAATATTGAAATTAACTTCAGGAACAAAATGGAAGAACATAATCCTGACTCTTATATCTACTTCACTATTTTTCTTTTCTTTTGACTCATAGAAGTATCCCCTCTCTATTTAAGATGAATTCTTCCATATATTATCTTTGCATGATTTCTTTCCAACTCCATAACGATAATAACCCAACATTAATTCCTTCTGTCTCCCTCTGCACTGTTGCCTGAAAGGTGCTCAAATTCTCCCCATCTTTGAGAAGTCATTTACCAATCTTTTTTATTTTGCTAAGAATTTTGTTGTGTGTGTTCCTCCTACTTCCAGTTCAAACCTTGCCACTCACTTTTCCTAAAAATTGGTTTTTGCCTCATGCGCACCTGAGATGACTCTCCATGAAGTCTCCTTCTAATCCTAAAACCCAGTTGCTTTCTAAATCCTCATTCTTTTCCTAATCATTCTTGACAAACCATTTTTTTTCATGAAAAAATAAAAAGCAAACTTTCATTCCTTGACATCATGAAAAATTGCCTTCCACTGGTTCTTTCTACATTATTAGGTCTTTTATTTCTTTGCCTTTTCCAACTTTTCTTCTCATTTCATTTCCTGCTCTTGTTCTTTAATTTTCAGTGTCCTTCAACTTTATCCACTTACCCTCCTCTTAACAGTCTCTTCATTTATTCCTACAATCTTCATTTATCAGCTCTATGAAAAGTATGCCCAACTACATATATCCAGCAGCTGTGGACCCTTCTGGGATTGCACTGACATATTGAACTCAGTGTTCTTAAACCATATATTTTCCCCAAACTGTGTCTTCTCCCAAGAATCCTCAAAATTTTCAATTATCTCTGACTCTTCTCTTTCCAGAAATTCTTTCTGTTATGTCCAATAAAAACTCAAATATAGTGCATTTGTTTTCACAGTATAATTCACATCCACCTCTTCCTATTTCCTTTTGCTGTCACTATTCACTTTTGAGCCTTTATTAACATAATCTCTACTACTCCCTTCTCCTCCAATGCATCTGCTAACTTGTCATTAGATTTTCTTATAGCTCAGATTATGTTTTCTTTACCAATTTTAGATAGTTCGAATGAAGTTCAGAATCTGTCATTCACAGATCTCCTTTGTGTATATAACAAAGCACTTCAAAACGTAGTGTCAATGAATAGCTCAGGTTAGGAATTGGGACAAGGCATAAAAGAAATGGCTTGTCTCTGCTCCACAGACCTGAGGGCCTCTTATGGAAGACTTTAAGCCTGAGTGCTGGATTCAACTGAAAACTCAATCACTCAACGGTCTAGCACTTGGTGCTGGCAATTCCTTTTAGGCTGACCTTTTTATGTGACCCTCTGCATGGGCTAGTTTGGGCTTCCTCCTAGCTTAGTGGACTTAACACTAACCACAACCAGAGTCCCAAGCAAAAGAAAACCAAGCTGAGACTCTTATTTTTATGACCTGGCCTCCCAAATCACACAGCATCACTTGCACAATACTTCACTGATTATACAGGAGTTTTAAGCTCACCCAAGTTCAAGAGGAAATTGAATCTACCTCTTGGTGTGGAGTGATAAAATTCTGGAAGCCTGGGCACCAAATATATTGTTGCAGTTACTTGGGGAAAATATAATCTTCCACAGATCTCCACCAGCTGGCCCCAGCCTTCATTCTCAGTTGGACTTTACACCAACTCCTCATAGAATTTTCTTTCCCCCAACCTCAGTGGCCTCCCAATACACATACCTTCATTTTGAGGTATAGCAAAACACCACTCCTTTCCGGAATTCTGGCCCAAACTCAACTTACATAATCAAAGCAAGGACAGAAAAGTAAAGAGAGATTAATTTGCTCTATAATAATGACCTGGACTCATAGTAGTTATACCATCAGAGACTGTCACTCTTAGTCACAGAAATGATTTGGGCTATACATTCTCAATTCTGAGGCTGGAATTAAAGTGTTCTTTTTTTTTTTTTTTCTTCAACCTCATTTATCCTAATCACCTAATGTAAAATGACCTTTCCCACCCCTACTCCAATGTCTGTCCCAAATCCTTTTGCTGCTCCATTCAATATAAACCTGAGCTGAATCATTAAAATCCCAAAAGAGGTTGAGAGGAATAAGAACCATCAACCTGGAAGAAGGAAAGAATCAAAGGCCAAGAGGATTGTGATACAAAACTCATACAATGAAGAAGAAAACAGAAATTCAATGCTCATCTGAATTGAGCTTAATTGTCATCTTGAGAAGAAAAGCAAAGACAGGTTTCAAATTATCCTTGGGACTCAGTCTGTATGTCTGATGGACTAATAGAAGATACTTTTAGAGATGGGCTAGAACATCCCAACATTTTATAGCTTAAGAAGAATGGCTAAAAGGTTAAATAAATTTCCTTTCTACTTTCAAACTAACTCAGCAAACAGTAAACATACTCCTCACTTTCCTCCCTCTTCACTTGAGCTCCATTTGTTTCATCTGGAACAAGCATATTCCACAAATAAACATGTACTCTCTTCAGGTCCCATTCAAATGTCATCTCTATGAAATCACTTCAAAAGGAAGTGATCCTTCCCTCAGGCAAGTGTGTACAGTGTTTTCCTGCCTCTGAACTATGTGGACACCATGTAACATTTTCCATACCTTCTGCCAAACTGAAAGATCCTAGCAAATATCAGAATCTCTCTTCTTTCCTCCCATTGCACTTGAAACAATGCCTCAAAAGAGTCACTTCTCAATTGAGAGTTACTGAATTAATGCATAATAAATTATTCAAATCCATGAATAAAATGTTGCTGCAATCATACTAAGGATTTTGAGTATCATTCTGGCTCTTGCTTCTCATAAAGAAATACACCAAAGTTGAAGGAGTTACAGATAAAAGCAGTTACAATGATCAAATTTTTGCCTTTAAAAGGAAGATGAAATTCTTAAAACAAAAAAAAAAGCAAATAAAAATAAAATGAAGGTTGTAAAGACAAGACTTAATGTATAAAAATTCAAAAGACTATATGTTAAGTAAATTTATGTATATACAATAAATCTCAGTGTATTATTATTTTTAAAAATCCCTAGAAACAAAAAAATGTAAATCAAGATTAATAAAGTAAATTTTTTTATATGTGGTTAAACTCTCTTCATTAAGTTATAATTTACACTGCAACTAAGATGGCTAAATATCCAACTCAGCTTAGTTAAACTTTAGACAGTTTTCTTCCTAGTGATAATTTCCAGACTTCCCTTTTAAAGTCTTTAAAGAATTTACTTTAAAAACATGCAATTGGGATCTTTTTCTCTTCCCCTTTAAGATATAAATCTTCTCCCAGCCTCCTGCCAGTTTTACAATTTAGGAATACCTTTCCCATGGACCTGGTACTATCCCTTGGAAATGATTGCATTTCAGCAAGCAAGATAAAGCCCCATCTCCCAGTTTGTGTGGGAGGGAAGAAGGCTAACCTCAATAAGTACCAATGAGCAAACACAGATGTCCCAGTCACATTGACCAACCAGCCCCCAACATTCACCAGTGCTTTTCCAGGTGCTTGACAACTCTCCCAAGTCTTTGTTTCAAAGTAGTTGAGGTCGATCTCTCTCCCTTATTGCAATAGTGTTGAATAAAGTCTTCCTTGTCTGTTCAGCACTATCAGGTGCAATGTTTTTTATAACTGTCACCTCAGAGAATGATTAGCTTAAAGTATGCATGCCAGATTCAGAAAAAGAGTGATAAAAAATAAGACTGTTTTGTAGCTATTCTGAACTAGTCAGTGAAAGAAAAATCCATGTTCTTTAATAACTTGTCCCTGAGTGTTATTATTAAAGATAGAAGAGTGTACAGAAGTGAGCAAATGCTGAATGCAGAATGTAATAGATTTATTCAGTCATTTTTTCATTCATTCTGTAAGATATTTTTGGCAACTGCTAAAGCACTGTGAACAGGCATTCATTCAGTATTAAAAGTATGATACTATCTGGTCTCTTTCCACATGGACCAAACAATCTAGGTGGGGTAACAAAATGTAAACAGTCATACAGTACAATTCGATAAGTGCTCCTCAGGGCTCTGATGCCAGCAGTTATTCCAACCTCATCCCTGTCACACCCCTCAACCTTCATTTGGTTAGTGCTGTTGTCCTTAAGTGCTTTGTGAGGGTGTCCAATCCCAATATCAACCAGCAGGGGGCTTCTAAATGAAGAGAAAGGCAGAATTCACAACTCCTCAGGGGTTTTGGTTCCGGATTCCAGGAGGTAAAAATTCACCATCCAGGTGACCATTCTTCTCAGCCTTGTTCACTGACTACCCAAATACAAAAAAGGTTTTGTAAGATGCTCTTCTGACCTCTAATATTTCTTGTTAATTTAAATGCCTCTTTCATCTCTTATGTGTTAACCTGCATAGATGAATAGTAATTAACCTTTACTTACTCTGCCTTGAGTAATTTGTATTTTAAGGTTAGAAGAGGATATTAATAGGTGGCATTGCAATTTTAAAGCAGTTAAAAAATGGTCTTCCTCAAAACTAATATTCTATCACCTAACCTATTTTAATTTTTAGGCCAAGGGAACAAAATGCCAGAAAGTATGAGACTCACAACTAATATTAGTCACTTTTACAATAGGGTTATATATTCACTTTGTAAAAGTTGAGTTTGTTGATATCTATTTGCTTGTGGAACAATAAAAGACCATTTATTCCTCCTGTCCTTACTGACTGATTTATTGAGCTTGTTGCCATGGTGACAAATTCATAACTCCCAGGAGATCACTATTTTGAACTGTGAATCTTCTAACCCTTTGAAACCAGCAGTATAGAAAAGGTAGAAAAGCAAGCTGTAAAATCCCTGAAATGGACCAATTTATGGAAATGCATGTTCTGCTGCTATGCTCCAAACTATATCCAGTGAAAATCCCTAGAGAGGAGAAAAATACAAATAGGCTCTGTGCCTTGAATTATCAAACTATTGTGAGATTAGTTTTTATGAAAAATTCTGTTAGGACCTGTTCCCAGACTTCAAACATAGTAACTTTGACCTTAGAAAAGGCATCATGATTAAATTTTTAGACACTCAGTATTTGAGTTTAAAAATATGCAGAAAATTGATCTTTTCCTATAGTAACTTTATAATTAATAGCATATTAAAATAAATTCCTTACTAGAAAATATTATAGGAAATAAATACTACACCAATCAGAGAGAATATGTGCACCCCCATGTTCATAGCAGCACAATTTACAATAGCTAAGATTTGGAAACAGCTCAAGTGCCCATCAACAGATGAGTAGATTAAAAAACTGATACATCTACACTATAGAATACTATGCAGCAGTAAAAAAGAAAGAACTCTTATCATTTGCAATAGCATTGATGGACCTGGAGAACATTATGCTAAGTGAATAAGTCAATCAGAGAAAGATAATTATCACATGATCTCATTTGTATGTGGAATTTAATGAACAAAATAAACTGATGAATAGATTCAGAGACATAGAACCACGAACAAGCTGAAAAATTTCTGAGGGAAGGTGTGGAGGGGAGAGATTAACTGGGGAACTTATATGCATATATGCATAGCCCATGGACACAGACAATTGTGTGGCAAAGACTTGGGAGGGGAGAGTAGGGGGAGGAAGGGGTAAATGGGGAAAAATGGACACCTGTAATACTTTCAACAATAAAGATAAGTTTAAAAAAAATAAAAAAGAGGGAAGGTCTTTTAAGGTTAAGGTACAAATGAATTGACCACCAGATTACAGTATATTTCATTTATTTATGCATTTATTTATTAATTCATAAAATATTTATTGAACTCCTACAATGTGCCAGTGTTGTGAGCACTAAAGACATTAAAATTCTGAATTATATCAATTGTCTGTGGCCTTGTAAAGCATCCATTCTATAAGGCAGAGGAAAACCAACAAGCAAATATGCGAGTATATATATGCTATTATAGATACATTTATATCTATTTAAATGTGCATGAGTACATACACACAAGCCAGCTTTGGGCAGTCATAAGTGCCAGGAAAGAAATAAAACAGTAACATGATAGAGTGGACAGTAGCAATGTTCCAGAACAAACAAAAGGCAATTAAATCTGGTAAATAAAGTGAGTGAGAGAAGAGGAGGACAGGGAAGTAACTGGGCCAGACAGAGAGGCAGAATCAGATTATGGAACCTTTAAGGGTATTTTAAAGTGTTTAAATTTACTCAAGTTACAGTGAGAAGTCACTAGAGCATTTAGAGCAAGAGAATAAACACAATTAGATTGGCATTTCTAAAAGTAGCTGCTGAGAATTTTATTACTTACAGCCATAATTTGATTATATTTTAAAATTATGAAGCAATTTAATTTTGCACAATTTTATATGTTTTGGACATTAAAATAGACAGATCACCCATGTATAATCCCAATGATTGCTGGAACCAATATTATGTCTAGACACACCATCAGCATGCATCACCTTAATTTTTGTCTGTACTAAGCCCTGGCTACTGTAAAGCTTATAACAGATGACAACAATGATTATAATGATACCACTGCTAATAGTAGATACCATTTGTTAAGAACTTTCCATGCTCCAGGCATCATATGGAATACTTTACATAATATATTACATTCCATCCTTACCACATTTAATGTCTATTTTTATAGATGAGTAAACAGAATGATTAAGACTTGGAATGATTAAGTGTCCTTCCTGACTTCAAGAGGAGTAGATAATAAATCAGGATTTAATCCAAGATATGTCCAACTCCCTAAAGCAAACTCTTAGTCATTATACATTTCTGCCTTGAAGTGTATTCTGGTGATTAATTAAAATTTCTTTTAAAAAATATGAACACAAAATATGATTTAAATGGAAAGGTTAAAATGTTTTCACTAAGTAGATATGACAGCAATATTTGATTACGAATAGAAAGCATATCTAGGAACCCATTAGTATTCTTCCCCACCCCCCACCCCCTTCAAAAACATAAGATTGGAACAAATTACAATACTGGCACTGCCATTCAATCTATTAAATTTTGGTTAAGACAGTACTTGGAAGTTATACTGATTCACTGAAAATATATATTTTTAAAGTGGTCGACAACAAAACAAATCCCTTATAAATTAACGGTATTTCAAGAAATAAAAACACACACACACAAAGAAATGAAAACTGCCATAGTGTTTTTTGTTTTATTTACTTTGTGCTATCCTAATGAATCAGGGAGAGAGTGATTCACATTTTACCCATTCTCCAAATTCTAACAACTTAAAATTCTTAAATTGTTAAATGTATCTCTCCTTAATGACTAATTCATCTGGTGCTTTCTCCCAGAAAGATTGGGGCCTGGAATATAGCCAAAAAAATAACAATAAAATCAGTTTTTCCCTTAAAAATATATAGTACTAGCTGCTGTTGCTTCAGTGCCAGCTTTCCTGGTAAGTTAAGTATCTGTTAGACCTCTACCCAGCACATCATAAAGACCACTTTTTGCAGTTTGACTTTTATAAATGCCTTTGAATGCTTTTTTATTTAGCAGCAGAACAGTATTTAATAGCTTTCTATGTAACAATAATCTTCTAATATTCAGTACCATACAGTGTCTTTACAGATAATAAACCGAAGAATCTTAAAGTATTTCCATACTTGTTCCTCCCTCTTGGTTCTCTATTAGCCAACACTCATATCTATGCACCTTGACATCACCCATTTACACACATTGCTTTGGTGGGGAAAGTACAAACATTTTAAAAAGGAAAAAAATATCTAATGACTCTTCAGCCCTCTGTTTGATTCTCATTACATTTTTTCTGATGATTCCCCTAATAGCAGTGTGATTAGATTAACATTTAGAAAAATGGCAATGAGCTATTGCCACTCTCATTTTATGATGATGCAAGGTTAGTTGTTAAATAACAGAAGTAGACATTCATGGCAAAATTTCAAGGTATTTAGTTTGGGCTAAAGAAAAGAGTGAGCCCTGGCCAGTGTTGCATAGTGGTTAGAGGGTCTGCTGGTGCACCAAAGAATCCCAGATTCCAGTTCCCAGTCAGGGGCATGTACCTGCATTGCAGATTCAATTCCAAGCCTGGTGGAGTGTGTGCAGTAGGGAATCAATCTCTCTCTCTCTCTCTCTCTCTCTCTCTCTCTCTCTCTCCTGCCCCCTCTTACTCTACCTCCCACTCTCTCTCTAAGAAAAAAAAAAATCAATGGAAAAAAGTGTCCTCAGGTGAGTATTAACAGCAACGAAAAAGGCAAGCTACTCAGAGCCTCTCTTGCACTCCAGCACACAAATGCGATGCAAGGACAGGCTGACAATTACTTCTGAGTGACTCAGTATTGAGCTACTTCTGAGCTTTCACTAAAATATTATCCAAGTGATTTCAATGTTCTAAGCACCAAAAGGATGCATAGCTCCTGCTTGTAAAACACATAGATTTTAGGAGGAGGAAGATAACATGACACAAATGCCACAGTCCAGAGCTGAATATAAGTTCATGAAGAGAGGTGCAGAATTTCATAATGAAGTACAGAATGAAGCCCAGCTGGTGTGGCTCAGTGGTTGAGCATTGATCTATGAAACAGGAGGTCACGTTTCAATTCCCAGTCGGGGCACATGCCCGGATTGCGGGCTCCATCCCCAGTGTGGGGCATGCAGAAGACAGCTGATCAATGATTTTCTCTCATCATTGTTATTTCTGTCTGTCTCTCCCTCTCCCATCCTCTCTGAAATCTATAAAGAAAAAAAAATTAAATAATAAATTACAGAATGAAGAGTTCACTTTGACTAAGAGGATTAGGGGAAAACTTTGCTGGAGAGTAACATTCAATCCCTTCGGGAAAAACAGAATTTTGACAGGAAGATTAGGGAGGAAGGGATTGTTAGGAAAAGCATTAGAGCCAAAAGGAAAGTCTTCAACGAAGTAAATTTAGTGTAGTAGACATTGAGTGGGCCTGCAAGTCTGAGATGCAAGTATGAGTGCAAACCCTTCTTACTAATAATCACATGGTCCTCAATCTCCACATCTGTATAATGAGGGTTGAACTAGATCATCTCCAACTTTGCTTTCAATTCTAAAATTCTATGGTTTTCAACCTACCAAGGCAGGAAATCACACAGCATATCTGAAGAACAAGGAGCACAGTTTATTTGAAGACTTTTTGATATACACAGGTAGCGAGCAATGATCTTGGAAGAATTGATTTGGGACATCAGGTACATTGAATGCTGGCCTAGGAATTTGAGCTGTATACAGTAGTCTATGGATATCCAGTGAAGATATCCTTTACCAGCCAAGATTTGTTTCAGATCAATTTTATAACAGTTTGTAGGGTGGAATAGGACCAGAAGGTGTGACTAAAATTAAAATTTAAGTGACTAGCCCTAACCGGTTTGGCTCAGTGGATAGAGCATCCGTCAGCCTGCAGATTGAAAGGTCCCAGGTTCGATTCTGGTCAAGGGCATGTGCCTTGGTTGCAGGCACATCCTCAGTGGGGTGTGTGTAGGAGGCAGCTGATCGATGTTTCTCTCTCATCCATGTTTCTAACTCTCTATTCCTCTCCCTTTCTCTCTGTAAAAAATCAATAAAATATATATATTTTTAAAAATAAGTGACTATTATAGAATCAAGTTATAAGTAGCAGGGCTGAGAACTAGTGCTACAGTGGTAGAAATGGAAATAATGGTATACCTCTGAAAGAACCTGTGAAAAAAGCATAGCTATCCAAGAAGAGCTTAATTTGCTAAGTCATTTGAAGATACACCTCAAGGAAAGTATCTTTTTGTGATTAAGTCCACCCTGTTTGCGAGTTTCAGGCTGGAATGTTTTAAGTCATTAAAAGTTGTTACTCTACTCATATTATCTATTATTTTTGGCTTTTCTCTTGCTTATCATGTCTGTGTAGGGCATTACAGTGATTTTTTTAAAGAGCATGATGTGTTCCTGAGAAGGTAGTGAAACAGTCATTGTTGGCTCTTTCTCCCAATTCACTCATGAGAATCAGAACCATAGCATTTTTTTGTAAATGCGTTTCTGCCACAGCAATGGGCAGAAAGGAAAAGATGGAACAGAATAAGAAGTCCAGAACTATGCTCAAGAAGACTTGAAATATAGTAAGAATGGCACCTCAAAACAATGAGGAACTAATGGATGGTTTCATGAATTGTATTAGGAGAATTTGCTCATTGTATAGAGAAAAATAAGGCAGTGACCCTGCCATATACTCTATACAAAGATGAATTACAGATGGAATAAAGGCCAATGTGAAAGGCATAAATACAAATTGATTGGAAGACCATCAAACCTCATAGGGAAGGGGTAGGGGAGGGTGCGAGTAAGGGAGAGAGATCAACCAAAGGACTTATATGCAAGCATATAGGCCTAACCAATGGACACAGACAGCAAGGGGAGTGAGGGCATGAGTGGGGGTTTGGGGGGTAATGTGGGAATAAGGACACATATGTAATAACTTAATAAAAATTTTTTAAAAAGAAGAAAAAGAAAAATGTAAGAGAATATGTTTGTGATTTAAAAATTAAAATGAGTTCTTAAAAACAAAGACTCCAAGAAAACAATATGGAAATACAGAAATTATATATATTACAAAATCAAAATTAAGGTTTCCTGTTTAAAGAATGATCCATGTACAGAGTTAACAGAACAATAATAGCCAGACCAAAAACATAATAAATGTTGCAAATTAACCATGAATTAATCTCTAATTTATACAGAGAATTCTAACAAAGCAATGAAAATATAGTAAGCTAGACTTTTAAGATGAGTAAAAGCCAAAAAGAATCAGCTAATAGAAAGATGTCTAAATATCTAATAATACTAAACTTCATTACTAATCTAAGATATGCATTAAAAGCACACATAAGTGTCTCTTTATAACTAGTATAAAAATATACAAAATTAGAAAGCTAGATAACTAAATTTTTGGTGAGAATTTGGGGAAAAGAGAACATTTATGCCGGTAGAAATAAAATCTGGATATAGTCATTCTGAAGATCAATCTGATAAAATTAAGTATCAAATATTCTAAACACAAACACATTCCTTGGGTATCCATAGTATGTATGAGGATGCTCATCAGATCATTATGGAAGTCACAGAGAGTTTGAGACAACTTAGGTACACCTCACTGCAAGAAAAACTCTGGCTATTACTCTGAAATACTGTGGATACCATGAAATGTGAAATGCAGCAGTTGGAAGCAATGATTTAGATAAACACACAGTGATTTGGCTATATCTTATGAATAGGGTTGAACGAATAAAGGATAGAACAAATATAGCTATATAGTACAATACTAGAGCCTGTTGCATGAAGATTCACGCAATAGGCCTTCCTTCCCTTGGCTGCCAGCACCAGTTTTCCTCCAGCACCCCAGACCCAGGCCTTTGGTCCTCAAGGCTTGGCTCCTCTGCTCAGGCTGCAGCAGCGAGGCTAGGCTCCTCTACTCCAGCTACAGCAGAGAAGCCAACCTCTTCAGTCTTCAGTTGTCTTCAGTCTTCACTTTGCACCTGCATATGCAAATTAACTGCCATCTTTGTTAGGTTAATTTGCATACCCATCCTGATTGGCTGGTGGGCATTGTGGAGTGACAGCAATTTCCATGTTTCTCTTTTATTAGTGTAGATCACTTATGTCCACTTCATATAACTCACTTGTGCCTTCAGTTTATAATAGAGTACTAGGAGAAGGAAGATGGCTGCCGATGACAAGGCAGACTGAAAGACAGTGAGAGAGAGAGAGAAGGAACGGAGGGTATGTGGATGTACCAAGCATAGAAATTTGTGGGTGTGCAACAGCTATACTCCAGAGGACTGTTGGAGAACCCGAATGGGGCTCCCTTAACCGGGCGCTGCCTCCACTGCTGCTGAAATCTCTCCCGCAGCTGCTAAATCTGCTGCGGAAACCGGGCCATCTTGGGTGACTGTTACAAGAAACATCTACATTCAGGGATACTGCAAACAGGTCACCCAAAAACCAGCCAGGAACCCAGGATCACCGGAGCTCAAACCAAGCATACGTGGACGCAGACGAGCCCTGCACCTCCTCACGGAAAGGTCATATTTCTCTTGTTAAAAGCGTGGTTTGTATTCCAGGTGGGAGAGTTGAAAGCGCGCAGGAGAAGTCTCTGCGCAGCAGAGTCTGCACCCCTCCCCTCAGGGCCAGCCCGTGGTCCATAAAGTCCGAGGCTGTTGGCACCAGCGTGACCTGAGTGTGGGAAGGGGTCCCGCAGGCTGCTAGCAGAAGGGAACCCCAAAAAACCACCCCATAACTGATCGGGTCACGAAAAGACAGCCTCGGTTTTGGGTCACGGAGAAGAGACATTGGGAGAGTTACGCGCAGAGCTGGAGGAGGAAGGGAGCCCGCGCATCTCTTTGGAGAAGTTCATTTTTCCCTCTCATTATTAAATCTAGGCTTGGGATTATTAAATCCAATACATAGGAGCACCCAATTGGGGTTGCTCACGGAGACTACAGGGGAAAACCCTGTTTGTGTGTCTTGAGAAGCAGAGCAGGGAGTGACGGATTCGGAAACCAGTTCAGGGGCAGTCCATTCCGCCAAACTTGTATTAAGTGTGATAGGCAAAACAAAACCTAAATGCTGGCTAGAGAGGACTTGTAGCTGAAGAGGTCACTCCAGAAACACTGCCACCCAGAGGCTGATTCACAAACTGACTCTTCTGTAAACACAAATAAAGGCAGAAATACTGCCAGCTTTTAAATCAGGACTGGTGTACGACGCAGAGGAGTAGTGAATCGCAGGAAACTTCCATACTTTCCTGAATAGCTGACAAGACTAAGGTGCACCAACCAGAAGAGGAGAAGAAGTGAATGACCCTCACTACTGCACATTTTTCTCTCTTTTTTTTTTAATTTTTTTCTTTTTTTTCTTTAAGAAACAATTTTTTGGTTTTTTTCTCACTTGATTTTACCTTTTTAATTATTGTATCTTTATTTTTAATCAATATTATTACTACTACTATTTTTTTCTTTTTCTAAGAGTCATTTTATTTTATCTTTATATTATTTTGAGATTAGTGTTCTTCATTCTATTTTCAGATTTCCTATAGCATCATTTTACTCTATCTCAACTTTACCTTTATGCCAACACTCTCT
>PVJC01039508.1:0-12500 GCA_004026665.1 Murina feae | reverse complement strand
GTAGATGTTTTATATTTTTATGTAGTCAAATTTACGAATCTTTTGCTTATGAATCTTTCTTGGGTGTTATTCTCAGACCATCTGTACTCCAAAGATTTTATAAGTATTCAACATTTTCTTCAACAGTTGAACAGCTTTTTTGTACATTTAAGCTTTTAATCTACCTAGAATTTGTCTGCATGTGGGGTAAAGTAAGAGTTGAACCTTTTTTCCCTCTGACAGTTTGTTAGTTGCCCCACTACTACTTATTGAATAGTTTAGCTTTTTGTCCTGACTTGAAATGTTACCACTATTGTGTTTAAATCCTCCGCTTAGTGCCTTTCGAGTCTATTTACACTCCATTCACTCAAGAAACACTTACTAACCAAGTGCCCAGCACATCAGCTGATCTGTTGATTAAGCTGGTGAATTTTGCAACAAGTTTTAAAGTTTTGTAGCTTTTATTATCACTTAAAATCTGGTAAAAATCTGTCATGTTTCCTCTCCTCCTTCCCCACTATTCTACTCTTCTTCTTTAATACATTTTCATTTGCTCCTCCTACATGTTTATTATTCCAGGTAAATTCCAGAACCATTATGGCAACTTCAAAACAAAATTTCTATTTGGATTCCAAAGGATACTGCTGTAACTATGTATAAACTAGATCAAGGAATGAGATCAAGGAATTTACCACCTTAAAGTCCCCTATTTATGTAAGGTATCATTTATATCCTATATAATAAAAGGGTAATATGCAAATTGACCCTAACAGCAGAACAACTGGGAATGACTGGTCACTATGATACACACTGACCACCAGGGGACAAATGTTCAATGCAGGAGCTGCCCCCTGGTGGTCAGTGTGCTCCCACAGGGGGAGCTCTGCTCAGCCACAAGCCAGGCTGATGTCTGCCAGTACAGCAATGGTGGTGGATGTGTGACTCCTCAGCAGCGCTAAGGATGTGCGACTGCAGCTTAGGCCTGCTCCCTGCTGGCAAGTGGACATCCCCTGAGGGCTCCCAGGCTGCCAGAGGGATGTGTGACTGCCAGCTTAGGCCCAATCCCCTGGGGAGCGGGCCTAAGCCAGCAAGTGGACATCCCCCAAAGGGTCCCAGACTGTGAAAGGGCACAGGCTGGGCTGAGAGATCCCCCGAGTGCACAAATTTTTGTGCAACGGGCCTCTAATTGCCACATAATATTTTTATGTAGGTCCTGATTCATTTAGAGTTAAATCTTGTGATGCAAAGTGAAAGATAATTTTCATTCCATATTTGAATTCATGCTGTCATTCATTCATTTATTGTAAGGTTACATATTCATTATGTTTTAAACATGTCCAAATATATAGGGGTGGGCAAAAGTTGGTTTACAATTGTTTGCATGGAAAAAGACATGCAAGCTATGATTATTACAACAGCTGTATTAACTCAAAAGAATGTCACAATGCAACTGTGAACCTATTTTTGCCCCCCCCCCCGGCCCCCTAGCTTGTTAATGAAAGAAATCTGACCCAGGGTTCTTCCCTTCCTCTGGTTTGTTGTGGGGTAGTGGAAAACAACTGGACCATAATGCAGCCAGCAAGGTCCATGGTGCTGGTGGCCGTGAACTCTATGCCTTTGACCCAGTCATGCTGTCCCCCGTTAGGCTCATCCCCCAACCTGCAAAATGAGACCATCAAAACTCCAGTTCCAATAATCTATGATTCCAATGTTTCCAATGCTGTTAGGAATTTATTCTGTCCAAAAGTTTTTAGTCACATCATTGCTGAATTCTTTCATTCTTGAAATGAATCACTTCAAAGTCAGACATACCAATAAGATAATTAAGCCAAGCCATAGTCTCAAAAATGACTGTGGTTTGGAAAATCCCTCCTAATATTTTACTACTAGAGGCCTGGTGCATGAATTTGTGCACAGGTGGGGTCCAGCCAGCCTGCCCTGATCAGGGCCGACTGGGCCAGGCTGGCTGGTGGGAGGGGCTGAGGGCGGCTGGCCAGCTGGCCTCACCCCCAAATCGGGGTGGTGGTGGGGGGCTAATCAGGGGCAGGGCTGAAGAAGGGGATGGGGCCTCGAACGGTTGGCCACCCAGCCCCACCTCCTGGTTGAACTCCCGGTTGAGGGGATAATTTGCATATTAGCATTTTATTATATAGGATGATGGAGAGAACTCTTGATGGAGAAATTTCTTCAAAACATTACTTCTGAAATCTATAGGGGAAAAACCTCAAACTCTTCTGGAAGAGCATCCTGTCCCCACAGGGAGGTGACAGATTCTGAGAGGTATCCCTACTCACCAAATGAAGAATAGTAGCCAAGATTTTATACACGGTCTGAATCTCCTCAGGTTTGAAGCCAATTACTTTCATGGCATCAGCTACCACTTTGAATTCGGCGGCATCATTGATAGAAGACTAAGAATGAAAATGGAAAAGTTAAATCACAGGCAATTCACATGAGACTATGTGAACAATGATGAGACTAAACTCAAGTTTAGCCAAGGTCTTGATGCTTGTGTTGTACGTCACCGAGAATGCAGAGAAAATAAAAATGATTTCCAGGGTAGAAACGTCCTGCAGCACCAACAACGCCCACTTGTGTGAGAGCTGCTGTCACTCCTGGACCCTCCAGGGAGGGAGTAAGTCCTGAGCTGACTCAGCAAAGCCGATCGCTGCTCTGGGATGAAGGAAGGAAAAAGCAGGGGATGTGAGCTCCAAAAGGAAACCCTGGCTGTGGGAGCCTCCCAGACACACACACGCCTGGCATCATCTCCCGGGCCTTTAGTCCCTCACTTAGGTCTTGCAGAGGCTGGAATCAGCACTCCCTCTCCTGCAAGTCCAGACTTTCTATTTCACAGGTGAGAAAAAGAAGACCCTCAATGCAAAGCAACCTGCCTCAATCATTCTGTGAAGCTAGCATTCAAGTCTGGGCCTATAATTTCACCTTTTCACATTCAGTGCATCTGACCTTCTAAATGGTTCAGGGGGTTTGTTATAGATGAAATGTTTGTGTCCCCTCAGAATTCCCAAGTTGAAATCCTAACCCCAAAGGTGATGATTTTAGGAGGCGGGGCCTTTGGGAAGCGATGAGGTCATGAGGGTGGAGCCCTCACAATGGGGTTAGTGCCCTTTTATCAAAGAGGCACAGAGATTTGTTGTCCCTCCTGCCCTGTGAGGAGGCACCATCTATAAACCAGGAAGCTGGCCTTCACCCGACACTGAATCTGCAGGCATCTTGAAGATCTTGGACTTCCCAGCCTGTGAGAAATAAACAGCTGTTGTGTATCATAAGCCACCGACTTATGGTATTTTTGTTTTGCAGCCAACCGGACTAAGCCTTGAGAAGCTGTAGCCATCACATTAGAAACGTAAGTGTGTTAACAGAAATTCACAAGGAAGCAATGGCAACTGCCTGTCTTCAAAGTTCTCTCAAAACAGCGGAGAACCGGCGCCTGACAGGCCCTTTCCCTAGCAAGTTTCTCACCTGCTGAGAAAGGGCACAGGAAGGGGTCCTCCCGTTTCTGGGTCACAAACACGCAAGGTCCTCCACCGATCTGTTCTCTGACCCTGAACAAGATACTTCACCTCACAGAGTCTCCATTCCCTCATGGGTGACATGGACATAACAACACAGTTCTATAACAGGCCTGCTGTGAGAACTGAGTGAGAATTCATCGAAAGCACCTGCTTAGTTTTTCACATATAAAAAGCACTGGACAAGTATCAGAGGTTACACATAAACTGTTATCAGTAATTTTTGCGGGATGGTAGTCTTCAGCATAGTTTTGTTTCCTTTAGGTTCACCTTTCTTAATTAGAGACTATGACCATATATATAAGTCTTTGTTTTTATTAGAAAGGAAGAAATAAAAAGAAGGAATGGAAAATTCTGACGGAAAGGGAACCTAAACTGAATTTAGCTTAGAGGGAAAGGGGCCGGTTGGGGGAGGGGCTCTGTATGACCCGGCGAAAAGTAATTTGGACAATAAGACAATTTGATAAAAAGGAATGTTTTTTAACTGTTGATTGTACAATCCTTTATGCATCTTTAGTACCTCTGGCCTATCTCAGAAGCTGGAGTGTTGTCCTCTTATGTTTTGTTTGTTTTTAATTAATTTCTGGCCAAATACCCTGATCTCTGATCAATGTAAAAGTAAAAACTAAAAATAAAAAATAAATCATGCAACTTAAATGTCAAATGATGGAAAATTAACGGCAAAACCCTAAATATAATTTATTTCTGTGCACGGCAATAAAAATACAGGTAGACCAGTAATTCAGGTATCATTAGCTTAAGACGAATAATAACCATTTTAAAATAAAAACACCTCCCACATCTTAGGCCCTTGCCTATTATAAATTATTTTATTTCCCTCCCAATGCATTCTTAATTATAGAAGACATTTAAAATATAGAAAAAAACACAACACAAATATCTGTAGTATCATCAATCCAGAATAAACTATTAAAATGTTTATCTATTTCTCTCTATATCATATTTTATGTATTTGTAAACAGTATCTTTCCCCAACAAATTAGGATAATACTGTAACTATTGATTCATCTCCTACCATCAAGAAACTATTATTAGGGTTAGCTGAAAAATGACCAGTGGAAAACCAACTAAAATAAAAGCAGAAAGTACCTGCATTGTGTGCAAGGACTTGCGTGCAAGGGAAGGGGGAAAAAAAGGTAAAATGTCAAAGCTAACCGGAAATGCTGCAAGAGTCACAAAACTACTGCTAGGCTACATCAATAGATGAAAAAAATACTGAATGGAGAACTTTGATAGTCATTCCAACCAAAATGCTCTTAAATTTTCTCTTAACAACTTGCCTCTGGCCAGATCACAGGGTATTTTCTTTTGAGGTGGGTTTCCTAATCATAGTAACATTTTTATCATGTCAAAATAAAAGAAGAGGATTAAAAATTAAAAGAAACCACAAGATCACAAGAGAGAAACTTCCTGTCAGATGGTGATAAGATAAAGTAATGGGCTATTAGGCCAAGTTGTCGAGTCAATCATGTATTGCCTCTCTGCCTCTGAGAATTTTAATAAGGGAAAAGTCATTCATTTGCCTAAAGGCAGCAGGCTGGACCAGATAATTATTTAATGTCCCATCCTATCCTCTGATTCTGTATCTGAACAATCTCAAAGAGGAAATGCTCACCTTTAACTGAGCTCCTACGTGGATATAGTTGTAGGATGAAAGGGATTTCTGGAGATGCAGAGAGCGGAGCATCTGTTCGGAACCTCCTTGCAGTAGCTGAAAAGTCATGTAAAGTAAATAAGCAAAATACATACTAAACCAAATATACCAGATGTTCTGACAATGGCAATCGAGCTTTTATTCATTTTCTAGGTTTCATTTACCAAGGTCCTCCTGTTTCCAGCTTTAAAATTTTCTTTTGTTTCTTTCTTTCTTTCTCTCTCTCTCTCTTTTTTTTTTTAACCTACTGAACATAAACAGCTTCAGTAGTTATCAGTCATGGAGAATGTTATACAATCATGAAGAAAATAACTTTAAAAGTCTTAGCTCTTTCACAATAAAACTGGCATGAAAGGTTTTTGCTTTTCCTCTGGTCATTTGTAAAACAGGAGCCCAGGCTCTATGCTGGTTACCTGCTTGAGCAGCCAGCCTCAATACCCAGACAGGTTCGAGCTGTGTTTGAGAATTTAGAAAAAGTCAATATTGTCGCAGAAGTAAGAGGTACTGCAGATAGTCATAGGCTGAATCACAATGGAAAAATACAGCTTTTCCTCATCCATCTCTGGGTCTCAGGCAAGGAGGACAACTGGATAACTGTGAAAGTTTGCACGTGGAAATCAATCTTAGTGATTTATAATTTTATTTTATAAAAATCCAAGATGGTATTGTTTAATTTGGTCACCCAGTTTATTTATAAGCACTGGTTTATATCACATTGGGCTCTAAAAATGTATAATAATGTATCAGAAATAATTGTTTTCTCAGTAGAAAGACTTGTCAACAGGAGGGCTATTCTAAAAGGTTCTGTCTTAAGTCGCTAAGAGCATTCCCCAAAGAGGTATTCATAGGTTTTCCCCCCAAAGCAATCACAGCTTTGATAGAGTAAAGATAACAATTATCTTGAATTATAAATTCACTTTTTAAAGTACTCATATAGCTTTGTAGTCTCCAAGAGCAAAATAAACTAAGTTTGTGCTCCCACCTCTAAGTTCCCAAACTGAACAGCTTCAATTCAAAATAAAACAAAAGTAATTTAACATATTCAGGATGTCCCATTCCAAAAGCTTTTAGAAGTCATTTATCTGTTAGCTACACTGCAAAGAAATGCAGGTGGTGCTCAACCAAGGCAGTCATCTGGCTGGTTATCCACCTGGCAGCTCTTTCTCACAGTCATGCTACTCAAATCTCTGAGGACACATACGGGGTAGGATGTGCGCATGCGTGTGCTGTGTCATGGGCCAATGGAGGCAAGGGAGGCACAGGACAGGGGAGAACCCCAACATAAACACATTCATTTCCTGCACAACTGAGCAAATGATCAATCATCTGCACCATAGATTACTAACCTGATAGAAAGAATGAAAGCTCCTTTCTCCTGGCTGTTGCACAATCACTCGAGACTAAGAAACAAACAAATTAAAAAGGTTAATTTGAGAATATATCCCTGAAACAAAACAGGTAGCACTCCCTCAGGGAGTCCTGTATCAACAGTGAGTGTAAATATCCTGAGGATCCCATGGATAGTACCCACTGAATGGGGTCTCCTTTATGGGGTTTTCTGTGCAATTTTTTGATAATTCTTTTTACTGCTTAAAACAGAGTTCTTGACCCTAAAGATTTTTTTTTTATTTTTGAGGAAAAATTGGAAGTGGAGAGAATAGGAAGGAGCAATTAGGGATGAATAGTCTCACCATTCCCTTCCCCAGGGCCTGCTGGGGTTGCAAAACACAATGCCATACCTTCTGCAATAAAATCAGTTGATAAGATCAGTCTACAGAGGCCCCTGCCTGACGTGGTTCCCAAAAGACTGCTATGAAGAGGCTGCTACTATGAAAACATATGTTCATTCACAGGGGCCCGCTTGACTGAATATGTACATGAAGTGAAGCCATGAAACATATGGAAAAACCCTGATAATACCCCGCATTTTCTGTCCTTTTTAAACTGCCTCTGATAGAAACACACAATTTCCTTAGTAGTCTGACTTCAATTTAACAAACAAAAATGGACTATACTGCATTGTACTGCCATAAAGAGTACTACAATTAGAAACGAGAAGAAAATGAGATTCAAATTCATCAGAAGTAAAACACATGGAACTAGGAAAGCAATACGTTGTACACTTTAAACCTACACAATGCTATATGCAGTTATATCTCAATTTAAAAAAAAAAAAGGTCCTGATTATTTGAAGAGTGTCATGATAGCTCTTCTGCAATGCACTAAAAACAAACAAACCAAACAAACCCCAAAACATATGGGGTTTCCCCATATACATTATCTAAATCTTTACCTACAAAATCTGTAACTTTGTTGAACTTCCTATTGTAAATGCTAATAAAATAACACAAAAGGAGAATATCTTGTCACAGAAAGCTAACTGAGGAGCAGGAAGAGAGGGAGAATTAGATTAAAAGCTACTTTGAAGCAATTAAAGAAATTCTATAATTTATAAAAATAACTTTCAGTACTTATGTTGCCAAGAGATCAAGCACACTGTACCTTCTCCAGTAAGTAGTTACTGATATGTCCGCCAATAGGGTCCCCCTTGAAATCAAAGTTGATATCCATGTATTTCCCAAACCTGCTTGAGTTGTCATTACGGTTCGTTTTGGCATTTCCAAAAGCTTCCAGGACACAGTTGGACTTAAGTAGCATATTCTTCACCCTTATACACAGACAAATCAAAGTCTTTATAAAAAGTTTTAAAGGCTAAGCTTTAAAAAAACACTAGACTTCATTAAAAAGCCTGAAAATATTTATACAAAGATGTTTGCTACAGCACTGTTTGCTATACAGTGTACACGCCTGCCCTCCAACACAACTAAATGTCTACCAATAGGGATGAATAGAAATAAATGACTATTTCCCAGTATAATATATACTGACATAGAAAAATGTCCAGAATATGTTAATGAATGAGAAATGAAGTTGCAATATAATATGTACTGCAGGATGTGTGTGTGTGTGTGTGCATGTGTACACATATGTGAGTGAATATGCTCATGCACATGTGTTTGTAAATGCTTAAAAAAAAATCTAGAGGGAACAGTACACTTCACTATGGTTACCTAGGCTGATGAGGTAGGTAGGATGGGATTTCAGAGAATGTTCACCTTCAATGTAATCCTATAATTTTTTTTAAATTTTGTTTTATTGCTTCAAGTGTTACAAAGAGTATTAGATAAGTCTCCATTTTTAATCCTACAATTTTTTTAGTTTTTCTTTTAAATAAACATGTCTTATTTACATAAAGACTAATCTTAAAACAGTGTGCTCTGAAAAGAAAGGGTGAAACACAAAATGAGACAATTTCTAAAAGTACTTGCTTATAAAGCCTAGAACTGTGAAATTAATTGCACTTACTTATATATCATCAGGGTGTTCTTTATGATTTTATAATTTGCTTGCTTCATTTTAAGCTCTATGGCATCTCTCTTGTATCAGCTAATTCATTTTTAAAAATAAATATACTTTTCAGAGTATATATATATATATGATTTCAGAGAGGAAGGGGGAGAGAGAGAGAGATAGAAACATCAATGATGAGAGAGAATCCTTGATTGGCTGCCTCCTGCACAACCCCTACTGGAGATCAAGCCTGCAAACCCAGGCATGTGCCCTGACTGGTACTCGAACCGTGACCTCCTGGTTCACAGGCTGATTGATGTTCAAACACTGACCCATGCTGGCTGGGCAGTTAATTCATTTTTTAATGATTGCTATCCTTCTACATAGCAGTCTTTCCTGACATATTTTAACTTCATCCCACTACTTATGTCTTTTTTATTTCACTGACAGAATTCCTCTACCTGCAAGACTAACTCTGGCGCAACCGGGGAAGGGAGGTCCTAGCTGGCAGCCGGAAGGAAGGCCCTGGCTGGCTGGCAGAAGGCCCCAATCGGTCTTGATCACCAGCCAGGCCTAGGGATCCTACCTGGGCACAAATTTTGTGCACTGGGCCTCTAGTATGCCATATTTCACTACACCAACTGCGTTTAGACATAAAATCAATTTCGTTCTTAGCCAGTTATTCTCCTGAGCTCTTAAGGAATTTTTAAAAACTTACTCATATTTTTGTCTCATTTAGATTGCAAAGCCAGAATGAGAAGTGGGGAATGTGTCACAATGAACAAAAATGTATCCTCTGACCTGACCATCCAGCCCAATTACAACAAAAAGAAGGAAGCCCACATCGGGGAGTGTGCTCTAGATTCTCTTTTCTCACACAGAGCCAGCATCCCTTCTTTCTGTTCATAAAGTTGAAGATGGAGATATGTATACGGAGTGTCGCTCTCCAGTGAGGGAATACTGAGTTTCAAAGTAGCAACTCTGAAAAAATCCCGTTTTCTCTTCAAAAAGTCCACACCCATAAGAAAGTTGAGTCATGTTGCTTTGCAGCCACATTGCTTCCTCTCTTTTAAAATAAACCCCTCTAGCCCTGGCCAGTGTGGCTCAGTTGGTTGGGCGTGGCCCCATGCACCACAGGGTGGGGCACACACCCAGGTTGTGGATTTGATCCCTGTTGGGATACATACAGGAGGCAACTGATCGCTGTTTCTCTCTCACATCAATGTTTTTTTTCCTCTTTCACTCCCTCTCCTTTCTAAAAGAAAATAAAAAACACCACATTTTTTATTTTTAAAAACAAACACATTTACAATGCAAATACCATGTGCCAGTCGCTGTGCTGATTGCGGGGCCCTGGACAGTGCCCATGAGCTCTAGTGTTCATCCTGCAGTGAGTGGCGCCTGGGGCGGCTGGAACCCTTTCAGAAAATGAGTCATGCTTAGCACGTCTACATTCAGGAGTCCTAGTTGTAATAATGATGGCATGATCTGCCTCCCAGGGCCCCCTGCACGCTCAGGAACCTAGGGCTCCTCAGAACACCACTTTAAAAGACAGAAACAGAAAGAGCGAGAAACCTGTGAGCATTTGCACTGTGAAAACCGCCAGTGTGAGTTATAACGTCTTTGCTGACCGCGTACAACAATTAAGGAAGCCGTTATAAACTAGAAAAGACACTTTCATCTGTTTCAGAATCATCTTATTTTATCTTCATGGAAAGCTTATACCAGAGTAGTCAGCTTTTTTCCCCATTAAAAACAAATATAGAGCCCAGCTGGCATGGCTCAGTGGTTGAGCGTCAACCTATGAATCAGGTCACAGTTCAATTTCCTATCAGACCACACGCCCTAGTTGCAGGCTTAGTACCCAGTAGGCATGCAGGTGGCAGCCAATCAATGATTCTCTCTTATCATTGATGTTTCTCTCTCTCTCCCCCCCCTTTCCTTTCCTCTCTGAAATCAATAATATATTTAAAATAAAAACAAATATGGAAATAGAGTGATATAAATACAAGTAGAGACAGCATGCAATAAGAGAATCAAAGCAGTTTATCATCAATAAATAGTGATACATATCAGAGTTTAGGTCTAGCTGATTGTATGTAGAAAGTAAAGCACTAATCAGAATTTCTCCCATTAGGGGGCTGCTCTTACCTTTCGATCTCGGCTCTCTGGCTGGGGTTGGTGATGGCCGCAATGTACTGCATGATGTACTTACTGGCTTCGGTTTTACCAGCTCCACTCTCCCCTGGGGGAAAATTGTGCCAGGCTTAAGCAATTGTGCCATTTTTAATGGGATAATTTGAAATTGTGATGTTAGTTTTTTAAAATCCCTATGTTTCAAAGTTTGCCTTTTTTGGAGTTTTGTCATCCTGTCTTGATGTGGTATTGGTTCTAGCCAAGTTGAAAAAAATAAGACTATTGTAGAAGTAAAGTAACAAATAGGTTACAAATCGAGATGTATTTAGTAAAAAAATCATGAGCTAAAATGTGATAAACTAATTCCTTAGCCCTTTGCAGTGATTCTTGTCTCGTAGAAAAAAAGTTAAGTTAGTGACTCAAACAATAGCCACAGCTAAATGAATATTACCTTTTTTGTATAACAGAATTTCCTTTCACCTACTGGGGACAAAATAATTCTTTCAGAAAATGAAAATTAGAGCAATTTTGGTTAAAAAAAAAAGACAACAACAAAAAACAGGCAGCAAACAAGCTTCGGACACATGGTATCACAGAAAAAGCAACACAGTTGGTCAAAGGGGGAAGAAAAGGTCAATTTTGAATTACCTACCCCAATATTTAATTATTTATGCCTTCTGACCCCAAAATTCTACATGTAGAAATTTATAATGTGAAAATAATAAAATACTAATCTTATCTAATAAAAGAGTAGTATGCAAATTGAACATCACTCCAACACACACGATGGCCGCCCCCAAGTGGACACAAGATGGCCTGCAGGGGAGGACAGTTAGGGGCAACCAGGCCAGCAGGGGAGGACAGTTAGGGGTGACCAGGCTAGCAGGGGAGGGCCGTTAGGGGCAAGATCAGGCTGGCAGGGGAGGGTAGTTGGGGGCGACCAGGCTGGTAGGGGAGGGCAGTTAGGGGTGATCAGGCCAGCAAGGGAGGGCAGTTGGGGACAACCAAGCCGGCAGGGGAGGGCAGTTAGGGGTGACTGGGCTGGCAGGGGAGGGCAGTTAGGGGTGACCAGGTTGGCAAGAGAGGGCAGTTAGGGTGACCAGGACAGCAGGGAGGGCAGTTGGGGGTGACCAGGCCTGCAGGGGAGGACAGTTAGGGGCAACTGGGCTGGCAGGGGAGCAGGCAGAAGCAGTTAGGGGCAATCAGGCAGACGAGCGTTTGGGAGCCAGCAGTCCTGGATTGTGAGAGGGATATCCCAGATTGGAGAGAGTGTAGGACACTCCCACCCCCATCCCCATGCACAAATTTCATGCACCGGGCCTCTAGTATAATAATCTAAACTAATAAAAGCGAAATATTAAAATTAACCGTCTCTCCGAGACAGGGTAAGCCACGCCCACCAGCCAATCAGAGCGGCTGTATGCAAATTAGCCCAGCCAACATGGCGGCCGCCACTCCTGGACCTGAGTAAACGGCCCTTTCCATTGCGGCAGCAGCGAAAGTGAAGCTTCGCCCCTCAGCTCAGCTCTGATTAAACTGCCTCTAGCAGCTTTGAAACATTGTAACAATCACAGAATCCTCCGGAGCTGAAGGAAAGAGCAGCCCAGGCCTAACCAGTAAAAGTAACAACTGTTTCATTATAGACGCTGCGAGGTGAGGCAGAGGAGGCTTCGTTAGTAGTTAGAAGGCCGCCTTAAAGGAACAGTGTATCAATTATAGGAGATAAACAAAGGCCTTCAAGGAACAGTATCAATTATAGGAGAAAAAACTCCAGAACCTGTGTCCAGCCGGCCTTGCTGGGACGTTGGGCAATGGGAGCTGTGGGCAGC
>PVJC01039507.1:0-16226 GCA_004026665.1 Murina feae | reverse complement strand
TGGTGGCTGCCCAGGCCCTTTGCGGGGCACCGGGGAGCAGGAAAGCAAGGCTGCAGGGGCCGGGGTCCTGCTTGGCAGCTCCCCAGACCCCTTGGCGGCACCGGGGAGTGGAAAAGGAAGGCAGCAGGGGACGGGTGAGTGGGAAAGAGTTGGCAGCCTGCTTGGCAGCTCCCCAGGCCTTTGGGGGACACTGGGGAGCAGGAAAGCAAGCTCTTGGGGGCTGGGGCCTGCTTGGCAGCTTCCCAGGTCCCTTTTGGGGATCAGGGAGCAGGAAAAGGCTGGCCTGACCATGAGGCGGGCTTTTCCCTGCTTTCTGGTGGCTGGAGGAAGATGGGCAGTAGGCAAGCTTGGGAGGCAGGCAGCACCCAACCCTGGCCACAGCTCAAAAAAGAAAACAACATGCAGGGGAGGGCAAGAGTCTGAGAGATCAACATAAAGGGGGTGCCTGCTCCAAGTCTCCATGGTGTGCCTGGGGGCAGGCCCCCAGCAGGTAGACACACACAGGAAGACTGCTCCGAGCCTCAGATGTGGCTGGGGGCAGGTCCCCAGTGGCGACACACACACATACACACACACACACAAAAGGTGCCTGGCAGACTGGGGCCATCATAGGACATCCACTGAGGGCTTCCAGACTGTTAGAGGGGGCAGGCTGGGCTGAGGAAACCCCCCCCCCCCGTGCATGAATTTCGTGCACCGGGCCCCTAGTCTAATATAATAAAAGAGTAATATGTAAATGGACCCTCACTCCATTACACCTAAGCCATGCCCACAAGCCAAGCCATGCCCACCAGCCAATCAGAGTGGCTGTATGCAAATTAACCCAGCCAAGATGGCAGCCAGCAGCCACGGAGCTACAGCAAACAGGAGGCTTCCACTGCACCAGTGATGGAATTGAAACTGCCTGGCTAGGCCGGGTGGGCCTCTCCTCAAAGCAACAATGTTTAAATTATAGAAGATAAATAAACCTCAGAAACCTGATTCCAGCCAGCCTTGCTGGGATATTAGATCAATGGGAGCTGTAGGTAGCCTGAAAACGGCCCTCAGCCCCTCACCCAGGCTGGCCAGGCACCCCAGTAGGGACCCACTTGGGAAGCAAAAAGAGAGTTACAAAATATTTAATGCTTAAACTCTAAATCTCAGTTAATTAGCCCGAAGATGGAGAAAAAAAAAACAAAAACATTTTGTTATACATCACTTTTTAGTTCCCCTAAACCCCACAGATTTGTAGGATGTCCCTCTATTGGAATGTGTCTGAGGTTTTTCTCATGATAAAACTGAGGTTATGGTTTTGGGGGAGAAAGATCTCAGAGATGAAATGCTATTTTCATTAGGGCACATAAGGTTATATACTATCTACATGAATTATGATTGCTGATGTTGACCTTGACATCCTAGGGCTGAAGCAGTTATTGTCAGGTTTCTCCACTTTCTACCCTCTTTTCCATCCTGTGGTGTTGGGAAGAAGTAATTATGCACTTAATGAAAAGGAACTTATGCTGCACCTCTTTGAGGGAAGAGCATCTATATGAATTATTTGTAGTTCCTTTGCTTTATTCAGACCCTTAATTATAATTCTTTGAGAGAGAGTTCTGTGTTTTTTTTCCTGCCTTTTTTAGGAATGCAGGCTATTATTTTCACAACTATCCCTGAGCTGAGCAAAGGGAATGAAATTGGAGTAAGTTAAAATGTCACAAAGTTCTCTGTTCTTACTGCAAAGTCATTCTGAATGCAATCAAATATGGACCAAAAAAGCAAGTGATAGATGTATAAAATTAGTATCATCATATTCAGAAGCTTGAGTAATACTTTGAAAAGATACAAAGAATGTTCCTTTATAGGATGCTAATCATTTTCCTTACAAATTAAGCTCTAACCTTATTTTATTGTCCATGGAAAAATGTATCAAAACAATTAAGTATGACTCTGATCTTCTTAAAAGTACAGCATGCTCACAGTATATTTAACTTTAGGGATAATAGCAGCAAATGCTATAAAATACAACAGAATAAAAGATAGGACAAGAAACACAGATTAAAAACAATAACACAATGTTATTAGAACGTAGAATTCCACCCTTAACCCCAACCCTAGGCTGTTTTCTTCACTCCCATGTCTAACACCCTGGCTTTGACATAGTTATTAAACTTTACAACTTAAAGGTCATGACCATCTTGAGACTGCTAAACTGGACAACTGCTATTTGTCAAATTTTTAAAATTTTTTGAGAAGCTAAAGTTATGTTAGGGTATCAAACTCTAGCCAGGAGATTGAAGGCATTGAATGTAAATTAAATTCTGCTTGGCATCTGCAAGCTGAAAGCAAGATTTTTATTTCTCCTTTGCCAAAAATCTGCTAGAGAGAATTTTCCAAGAATTCTTAATAGGTGCACCTGGACTCATAATATATCAGTGATTCTCAACCTGTGTGATGCATGTTAATCACCATGGAGCTATAAATATCCTTATGCCCAAGTCTCATCTCCAGAGATGCTGATTTAATTGGCTGGAGTGCATTCTGGGAAATGAGATTTCAAAAGCCCCTAGGTATTCTAATTTACTGCCTATTTGTAACCAAGATCCTTAACCTGGGAATTAAATAGACTCTAAAATAAACCTGCTTATTCTCACAGTTTTCTTGCCTCTAGATTAGATACTTAGATATTGGTTATCATCATTCGATAGGTCTTTTTTAAAATTTTTATATTGCAGCTTTTATTCCCCCTAAGATTCCTACTCTAATTTAAAAATGTGTTTGAAAGACATAATGTAAAAACTAAGAAAAAATACCTGAAAAATAATACGTCACAATGCTAAATAATGATTATTACTAAAGAGGTTACTGAATTTGCTACACATTTTTATTTCCCAGTTTTTTACAGTTATGAAAGTTCTTTTTAAAAAGATTTTTATTAATTGAATTTTTGGATGACATTGGTTTGCAAAACCATAACAATTTCAAGTGTCCAACTCAATAAAACATCATTTGCACACTGCATTGTGTGGCCATTGCCTCTTTCTGTCCCCACCCCTCCCCACTCCCTACCTTGCCCATCTCCACCAAGCCATCACCCTCTTTACCTCTGGCTGTCACTACACTGTTGTCTGTCTATATGTTATATAGATATATATATTTTTGCTCATCCCTTCACCTTTTTCATTCAGTTTCCCCTACACCCCTCCTCCTACAGCTGTCATGTATTCATGACTCTGTTTCTATTTTGTACATCAGTTTATTTTGTTCATTAAATTTTACATATAAGTGAAATCGTGTGGCATTTGTTTTTTTTCCTGAATGGTTTATTTCACTAAGCATAATAACCTCCAGGTCCATCCATTCAATTGTAAAAGATAAGATATTCCTTTTTTAGGGTTGTGTAGTATTCCACTGTGTAAATGTAACATAGCTGTTTCATCTACTCATCTACTGATGGAAACCTGGAATGTTTCTAGATCTCGGTTATTGTAAATAATACTGCAGTGAAAATAGTGGTGCATATATTCTTTTGAATGAGTGTTTCTGTATTCTTAGTATATATTCCCAGAAGTGGGATCAGGAGGTCAAAAGGCAGTTCCAATTTAATTCTTTGAGGAAACCTCATACTGTTTTCCACAGTGGCTGCACCAGTCTGTATTGTGACCAATAGTGCCTCAGGGTTCCTTGTTCTCCACATTCTCTCCAGCACCTGCTGTTTGTTGATTTATTGATTTTAGTCATTCTTGCAGGTGTGAGGTGATAGCCTATTGTGGCTTTAATTTGCATTTCTCTGATGGTTAATGACATTGAGAATTTTCTCCTATGTCTCTTGGTCATCTGCATGTCCTCTTTAGAGAATTATCTATTCAGGTGTTTTACCCATTTTTTAAATCAGATTCTTTGTTTTCTTGGTGTTGAGCTGTATAAGCTCTTTATATATTTTGGAGATTAACCCCTTAGCACATGCATGTATCACTGCAAATACGCTCTTCCATTTACTGGGTTCCCTTTTCATTTTTGTTAATGCTTTCCTTTGCTATGAAAAAGCTTTTTAGTTTGATGTAGTTCTGTTTATTTTTTTCCTTCTTTTATATTTTTTTTATTGATTTTAGAGGAAGGGAGGGGGGGGAGAAAGACAGAAATATCAATGGGTGCGTATATATGACAGTCAGATTTTAACCTTTGGAAAATTATTATTTTACAATATTAAATATGCAATATAATAAAGTATATTAGCCTATGCTGCTCTGGGCCTGTTCCTGTAAGGTAAATAAAATAAATACATGTATCCTGCAATCTTTATAAGTCCACTACGACCTTATGCTCTTTCATTTAAGTCTATAAAACCATTGCTCCTGATTCTCCACGCAAGCTCGTGATCAGAAGTTCATATGTGCATTTGGTAGGAACAAGCAAATTGAGTTGTGAAATGCCCCAAGCAATGTTTCTGTCCTCTGTTTGTTAGTGCTGCAGAGAGCCTGCTATCCCTGCTTTAATCTTCATAATGTACAGAAAAGAAAATTATAATTCAGAGAGTAACCTTCTTGGTCCTTGTATCTTATCAAGTCTTCAGCATAGGTAAAATGTATAGATATTATTCAAACCCAAATATTCATGTCCTTATTGCCAATTTTCCCTAGTACTATAAACTATGTATTATGGAAAGATTGCTAACTCTGTAGGGTGTAAAGTGCCTATAAATCTCACACAAAGGACATATTCAGTAAATCAAGAATCTGACTATGGAACATAGTCTGTTAAATCCTAGTTATCAGAAGGCAAAAATTCAAAGTTAAATTCTCATGTCGCTACAGTAGCATGCCAAACAACACCATTTAGCCTAAATGCCTGTAATAAGACTTCTCTGAGTCATCTTATCAAATAAAAGCGTAATATTGAAATCGACAGTTTCTCTGGGATGCCTAAGCCACACCCAACAGCCAATCAGAGTGGCTGTATACAAATTAACCCAGCCAAGATGGAGGCCGGCAGTCACGGAGCTAGAGTAAACAGGAGGCTTCTGTTGCACCAGGAGTAAACTATCTGCCTAGGTCGGCTGGGCCTCTCTCTGCTCATGGCAACATAGTTGCAATTATAGAAGCCACAGAGCTGAACCAAACAGAAGGCTTCCATTGCACCAGTAATGGAGGAAACTGTCTGCTTAGGACAGTTGGGCATCTACTAAGGCAACATTCTTTCAATTATAGAAGCCATGGACCTGAACCAAACAGGAGGCTTCCGTTGCACCAGGAGTAAACTGTCTGCCTAAGCCGGCTGGGTCTCTCTCTGCTCACGACAACATTCTTTCAATTATAGAAGCCACAGAGCTGAAGCCAACAGGAGGCTTTGTTACCTGCCTAGACCTGGCCTTAAAGCAACAGTGTATCAATTATAAATGATAAATAAACCCCAGAAACCTGATTCCAGCCAGCCTTGATGGGATGTTGGGTCAATGGGAGCTGTGGGCAGGCTGAAAGCCTGAAAATGGCCCTCAGCCCCGCACCCAGGCTGCCCAGGCACCCCAGTAGGGACCTGAACCCTGAAGGGGCTGCGGGCAGCCTGAAAACAGCCTTCAAACCCTCACCCAGGCTGGCCACACCCCAATGGGGTGAGGGTCCCCACTGGGAAGCTTGGCAACCTGAAAACAGCCATAAGCCCCTCATCCAGGCTGGCCAGGCATGCCAGCAGGTGGACATCCCCTGAGGGGTCCCAGACTGCGAGAGGGCACAGGCCGGGCTGAGGGACCCACTGAGTGCACAAATTTTTTGTGCACCGGGCCCCTAGTATACTTATAAATATGTATCAAGATACATATCACTGTGCTAAACTCTGGCTTGGAATTTATTGCATATTGTCTGCAGTCATTGCAATCACTCTGTTGTTTTATATTTTCACACTTGAGAAAAATCAGTTTTACAATTTTAGAAAGTTTCCTCTAAGCTATTGGACTGTTTTGCAATGAATTCTAGAGTTTTCTCCTCCAGTTCCTTAATGTTCTGAGATTCTTGCCAGATGTAAACCCAGAAGTCACAGAAAAATCCTCTTCCCTGTTTTTTTTTTTTTTTTGCCCTCCCAAATATTTTGACATAGCCCATTAGTAATTTTTTTAAAATTAAGTTTATTGGGGTGACATAGGTCAACATGATCATATAGGTTTCAGGTGTGGTTTTCTGTTACAAGATTGGTATATTGTACCATGTGCCCTATTTTTCTAGCTTGGTTCAACTTCAGTATTTACATGGTTCAAAAGTTATAGTTGTTTATACAATGGGAGATTAATGTAGTTAGCAGGTATTTTGCTGTCTTGTTTTTGTTTTTTTTATGTGAAAGTTACCATGATATACTAGTATATGTATGTTTCAAACAGATCTCTCTCTCTCTCTCATACACACACTCACACACATACACACCTTTAAGAATATTTTTCTTTATTTATATCTTCATTTATTTATATTTTTCTTTATTTATATAAATAGATACATTATCTATCTATAATAATAGAAGCATAATATGCTAATTAGACCAGACAACCGAATGACCTTCTGCACATCCTTCCAGACAACCTTCTGGATAAAGCTGGGGCTGCAAGGGCTCAGGCAGCTGCCCAGGCTGGGAAGACCAAGGCAAGCCACTGCAGCTGTGAGGATCAAGCCCCTTGCACAAATTTTGTGCATAGAGCCTCTAATGTATATATATATATAACATAACAATATCAAAGCTAATCCTTTATTTTTTAAAAAATGCATGTTGTTCATTGGCTTTAAACTTAAATAGGTGTGTGTGTATAAATAAATATATGTGTATGTATGTATGTATATCTAATATAATAAAAGAGTAATATGCAAATTGGTGTCACTCTGCTACACCTAAGCCACACCCACCAGTCAGTTGCCATGCCCACCAACCAATCAGAGTGACTATATGCAAATTAACCCAGCCAAGATGTTGGTTGGCAGCCATGGAGCTGGAACAAGCAGGAGGCTTGCCCTGGCGATGGAGGAAGCTAAGGTTCCTGTCTGCCTAAGCTGGCTATTACCTCCACTCAAGGCAACCAAATTTCAACTTTAGAAGTTAAACAAATCCCAGATACCAGCTTCCAGCCAGCCTTGATGCAAACAGCCATCAGCCACTCACGCAGGTTGGCCAGGTACCCCAGCAGGGACTCCCTACCTGAAGAGGATGTGGCCAGCCTGCAAACAGCCATCAGCCTCTCACCCAGGCTAACCAAGCACCCCAGGGGGTGACACCCACCTTAAAGGGGCTGTGGCCAGCCCGCAAATGGACATCAGCCACTCACCCAGGCTGGCCAAGTACCCCAGCAGGACACTCTTCCCTGAAGGGGATGTGGCCAGCCTGAAAACAGCCATCAGCCACTCACCCAGGCTGGCCAGGCACCCCAGTGGGAACCCCACCTTGATCTGGGACACCCTTCAGGGAAAACCAGCCAGCCTCCACCCATGTGCCAGGCCTCTATCCTATATAATAAAAGGGTAATATGCAAATTGACCCTAACAGCAGAATGACTGGGAATGACTGGTCACTATGACACACACTGACCACTGGAGGGCAGACGCTCAATGCAGGAGCTGCCCTCCCACAGGGGAAGCTCTGCCTAGCCACAAGCCAGGCTAACAGCTGCCAGCACTGCAGTGGTGGCGAAAGCCTCTCCCGCTTCCTCAATGGAGCTAAGGATGTCCAACTGCAGCTTAGGCCTGCTCCCCACTGGCAACTGGACATCCCCCATAGGCCCCCGGGCTGCCAGAGGGATGTCTGGCTGCCAGCTTAGGCCCAATCCCCCAGAGAGTGGGCCTAAGCCAGCAGGTGGACATCTCCCAAGGGGTCCCAGATTGCTAGAGGGCACAGGCCGGGCTGAGGGACCCCCTCTCCCCCGAGTGCACAAATTTTTGTGCACTGGGCCTCTAGTGTATATATAACTTGCCATACACTATTTCCATTGGAAATTCAGTTTGCCAATTTATCTTGCATAATATATGGATCTATTAAATAGATAAAATTGAAACTAAGCTTAAATATAACATAATGTTTGATTCTTATTTTTAAAGTTTCTCCATACTTTCACTGTGTCAACTCTTCTATTATCATCTGCCAAGAATAATAATCATAGTGTTGCTGGTTATGACAATAATGGTTTGAGCAGTTATTGAGCATCTTGACTTTGGTTCAACATCCATTATCTCCCAGTACAATTTATTTTCTTCTCTTTTTCTTTCAAATCAACATTGCCTTTAAAGAAAAATGTAAATGCATGCTGTATTTCTGCAGCCATTCACATTTTTATAATGTTAGCATCTTCTGCTATTACAGTTTCCTTTGGGATTTGTTTAATAGCTTCTCAGATTATTCCATTGCCTGTGCTAACTCCTACATGAGATAAAAAATGAGCCTTATTATTTGCATAATAAAAATTTTCATGAATATATTGCAAATATATTAATATTTGTATGAGAAATTTTCATAGTCTACTGTGTAATAGTATTTTAACTCCTACAACACATTTTATATTCCTGAGCCTCAATGTCATGCATACTAGTATAATGGGTGTAAAAATATTTACTTTATTGGTGCTGTTAGGCTTTCAAGTATTGTTAAGGGCAAATTTCTTGCCTCTAATTTCTTATTCAAAACTGAAATTATCCTGATAATAGAGTCGGATGGCATTGTAAAAATGGGAAAATGATAGAGAATGTAATTAGATCAGTGGTTGTTGGGAGTTGTGTGGAAGGGAGGGTGTTCAATAGGTGAGCTACAAGAGCTTGTAGGGAAGGTGGTGAAACTTTTGTGTCTGAAACTGTAGTTGTGGGTATATGCCCCTATACAATATATCAAAACTCAGAATTTCATAGGCACAAACAGTGAAACTTAATACATGCAAATTTTAAAATAATATTTTAGGTTAGGTGATCCCAGAACAGAGTGCAGAATATAACAGAACAAGATGTGTTAGTATATTTTCCTATTTTTCTGAAAAATAAAATAAAAATATGTGTAAGTCCACTAAGTGTGATTTTTAAAATATATACGTATTTTTATTGATTTCAGAGAGGAAGGAAGAGGGAGAGAGAGATAGAAACACCAATGATGAGAGAGAATCATTGAGCAGCTGCGTCCTGCACACTGCACACTGGGGATCAAGCCCACTAAGTGTGATTTTGATAAAATCACCTTAGCAATTTTCTGCCTGCTATGACTATCTTAAATGACTTTCAATTCTGCTTTACATAGCAATGGTGATGCCTGCTCACAATTGCAATTTTCTTCCCAGTTCATTCCCTATCCCTTTCTGTCCGCTGTCCTACCCTCTTCTCCCACCCACAACTGCCACAGTCCCTCTCTGAGTCATCTCAGCAACCTCAACTCCATTGTTTCAGTTTGCAAGTACTCTCTCTAACCTTGCCCCAGTAAGTTGCATGTTTTTTTCTGTCTCTTCTTCCAAAATGTAGGGAATGTTCAAAATTCAGAGGCTACAAGATCAAATACATTTAAGGCCAAGTGAGCCATGAAATTGAGTAAAACGAGCCTGTATAAGAAGGAATGCATTGGTGGGGGTAATGTTGAATCCGTTTACAAGGCTGAGATCAGTAATGGTTTTCTCTTCCTGTATAGTTATATCACCTATTTTTCCTTGTTGTTTGTTTTTTGTTTCTTGATAATACACTAATGTTCAGGAGCAATCCCAGAACAATTAAATCTGCATTTCTGTGGGTGGAGTCAGGACATAGTATTTAAAAAATGTTTTCTATAACAGATGTGCAGGTAAGGTTAAAAAACATAATCAGTTGTTCTTAAATGTACAGGGGGATAAGTTAAAACCTGAAGAGGTTTTAAAAGTGCAGATTACCCAGAGGAATTCTCAGCAAATTCTAAGTGAAAGAAATCTACTCTAATAAAAGAGTAATATTGAAATTAACCATTTCTCCGGGACGCCTAAGCCACGCCCACCAGCCAAACCACCCACCAGCCAACCAGAGTGACTGTATGCAAATCAAGTCAGTCAAGATGGAGGCTGGCAGTGCAACTATGGAGGCCACACAGGCTGGATGGCGGGCGTGGAGTGGGCGGGGCAGGCATGGCGGGCTTGGCCAGCCTACAAACTGCCATCAGCCCCTCACCCAGGCTGGCCAGGCATGCCAGCAGGTGGACATCCCCCAAGGGGTCCCAAGCTGTGAGAGGGCACAGGCTGGGCTGAGGGACGCTGCCCTCTGCTGCCCCCCCACCCCCGAGTGCACAATATATTGTGTGCCGGGCTTCTAGTATGTAATAATCAGAAATCATTTTAGCACAAACCTCTCCCCCCCACATCCCCACATCACAGATTTCAAGAGGGTTTTGGACACAGAGGATTTACTGACCAATATTTCAGATACAGTTTTAGATAAACACATATTTCCTAGTGTAATAATAGGTGCTCCATATTCCTTGCCCTGACATAGTTGCATTTGAAGATACTCAAAGCTCTAATAAACCTCCAAAATGATGGATTTGTTGGTAGAAGTGATGCACTGTGATTTCTGAGACTGGTTTTAGACTATTAAGCTTTGACAGTGGCTGGGTGGACTGATCCCATTTGTTATGTAACTACAGGTGAGTTATTTCCTATTGTGAGATTATAAAACTGATCACAAAGTTGATGTGAGACAAAATCTTTTAAAAGCCTACCAAGAAAATCATTTTTTTATCACTTTAAGAACCCAAATCTAACTTGAAGTGAGGACAGTGCCTCATGGGCAGGGTCACAACTGATCTACTTATTTTGTATTGAGCACAACTGAACAACACATTTAGATTAGCCCTGAGATCAGTTAGGAACCATGATGGGGTAGAAAAGGGGACCACAGGGCATCGGAAACACATTTTTTATTGGCTCTTTTCCAGATATTTTGTTAGACACCTTACATAAATCATCTAATTCAATTCTCCTTTACCATCACACAACTGTGTAGGAAATGTTATTTTATTTTTCTAATGTTCCAGAAAACTCAGAGAAGCGAGCAGTGCGCCCAAGTTCACATGTCTGATGCTAACTATAATAATAACTGCACTAATAATACTGCAACCACCACTGTGGGGGCATTATTCTGCTCAACGCTTTATTTTAAACAAACTGTCTCCTCTGCACCTTTAACCACCCCTGGATGTAATATGAGGAAATATGCTGAGAGAGGTTAAGAAATGTGCCGAAAGCTTCACACTTCTGAGGGTGCTGAGAGCTGAACAAAGGGAGTCTATCTCTGGAGTTTTTTTGTTGTTGTTGCTGTTTTTTACCACTTTGCTGCTGTAATAACAAAACAGCAGCTTGTGTTTTCCTGCAAGGCGAGGATCTGCAGCTGTACCCCTAGCAGAGTAACCAGGATTGCAGAGTTTCAGACAGGGAGACACAGTATCTGAATAGAAGACGGAGGACTTCATATATTTCTACTTGCTCTGAGATCACTTATTTACGTTATAAAGACTCAATGGCATAATATAAGTGGAAGACTAGTGTTTGAAAGGTGGGAAAAGAATCTGGATTCCAATACTTCTCTTGCTGCTTGGGTAACCAAGCATGATTCCTCATCTTTTAAGTGTGTGTATGCTCGTGTGTGTATTGGGGGTGGGATATGTCCAATAGGCCATTGGCGAATGGGAGGTTGAATGAAATGAGTACGCTTAGCCTCTGTTATATGGTAGACATTTGCTCACTGATAGTTTCCACATTTTTTAAAATTATTAGTATTTGATAATATGATCTTAACTAGTTGTTTCATATGGGTTTATCTGCTAATATTTTGTTTTTAGTTTCATGTTACATTTTGTCGGATACATGGAGGGACTGTAATAAGAGAATATACTATAAAATAACAGAATTATACGTATAGCACTAAGAGATCTTTTTAGACACTGAAGCATTGCTAAAAGGGGAGAGAACTATGTTCAAGACACCCTTTCAATTCTAAGATTCTCTAGCAATGACCTCACAAAAAGCTGACAGGAGCCTTTCTGGTCTCTCAGTGGAAACATGTTTGTTTCTGATTCTGAACAGAAGAACAAGACAACTCTAGTCCCTGTTTTAAAACTACAAGGGTCACGATTATTTTTCCTCAAGATCACTCAGCTATCCTGTTCACTCTCATCTGGAAAAGCAAACAAATAGCTTCATACCTTTAATAAGGTTCAATATGAGGGAAATACATTTGACTAAGGAGGAAAAACACTAAAAATGACCATAAGAGTTATCTATGTACTGGTGACTATACAAGATACATCCTCATGCACCCCTGAGTACTCAGTGAATACAGAGTAAAGTGAGCCATGTGACCTCTGTGGTCACATCTGAGACTGAATCATATAGGGGACGACACTGGCCTCAAACTCAAGAGGACATACATTGTAATCCTAGGTTTGCTGACCCCTAATTGTATTACCTTGGGCAACGAGCTTTAATATTCAGAATTTCTCCTCATCTACATAATATAAAACTATAGTTCTCAAGCTTTATGGCACTTAAAAATCTCCTTGCTAAACATGTTTTTAAAAAGTATATTCTCAGGTTCTATTCTTATCTATTAAAATGTGGTAGGTCAGGGATAAGGGTCATGAATCTAAAACATTTTAAAAGTAGACTTAGATTTTTATTTATTAAACTAGAGGCCCGGTGCACAAAAATTTGTGCACTAAGTGTGTGTATGGGGTTCCTCAGCCCAGCCTGTGCCTTCTCGCAGTCTAGGACCCTTTAGCAGATGTCCACCTGCTGGCTTAGGCCTGATCCCCAGGGGATTAGGCCTAAACTGGCAGTCAGACATTCTTCTGGCAGCCTGGGAGTCTTCAGGGGATGTTCATTTGCCATCGGGGAGTAGGCCTAAGCTGCAGTTGGACATCCTTAGTGCTGCTGAGGAGGCAAGAGAGGCTCCCACTATCACCGCTGTACTGGCAGCCATCAGCCTGGCTTGTGGCTGAGCAGAGCTCCCCCTTTGGGAGTGCACTAACCACCAGGGGGCAGCTCCTGCATTGAGCGTCTACCCCCTGGTGGTCAGTGTATGTCATAGTGACCAGTCATTTCCAGTCATTCTGCTGTTAGGGTCAATTTGCATATTATCCTTTTATTACATAGGATAGAGACCTGGTGCATGGGTGGGGGCCAGCTGGTTTGCCCTGAATAATGTCCCGGATCAGGGTGGGGTTCCCACTGGGGTGCCTGGCAAGCCTGAATGAGAGGCTGATGGGTGTTTTCAGACTGGCCACACCCTCTTCAGGGTGGGTAGGTCCTGCTGCAGGTGCCTGGCCAGTCTGCCTGATTGGCTTATGGTTGTTTGCAGGCTGGCCACAGCCCCTTCAGGGTGGGGGTCCCTGCTGGGGTTAGGGGCTGATGGCTGTTTGCAGGCTGGCCACTGCCCCCAGCAACCCAAGCTCCCAGCGAGGCTGGCTGGAAGCAGGTATCTGGGATTTATTTATTTCTATAATTGAAACTTGGTTGCCTTGAGTAGAAGCTACAGCCAGCCGGCTTCCACCATCACCGGGGCAATGAAGCCTCCTGCTTATTCCAGCTGTGTGGCTGTAGTTCGCCATCTTGGTTGGGTTAATTTGCATATAGTCGCTCTGATTGGCTGGTGGGCATGGCTTGGGGTGTAGCGGAGGTGCAGTCAATTTGCATGTTTCTCTTTTATTAGATTAGATGGTTTATATTCATGTTTTAAGAAATATTGGCATGAATGCCTTTCAAGTTTAATATGATTATACTAGTATCTACTTACCTATCAGCTATCTATCATTATTAGTTCTTTCTCTCAAAAGTTGTAATTTTGGAATTTTAATATTAAAGCTTTGTGCACCATGAACAAGTTTCCTAGATGCATGTCAGGGATCATGTTCATTCTTAAATACCTTTCCAGGTTCCATGTATTGCCTGTACCCTCATCAAAGAATATAAAAATTAGCCTTGGTCCTTTGATTCTCTTTAATAGACTTAGCACATTTCAAATAGATCACAGAGAGCTTAGGAGAATATTACATTTTCTGTTTGAAGTATATTTAAATTACTTGAAAAATGATGTTATTTTCAGCAGTTTTGTTTAAATGATAACATTTATGTCAATGAAGGAAGAAAAGAATATACCTTCATGCATCCCATTTCCTCCAGCTTGTAAATATTTCTGATATTATTGAATAGCATATCATCAATTAAACAGAGTAGATTTTAACTTAGGGATTACGATTTACTGCTCTATTTAAAATGGGTCTTGTAATGTTTCTGACTCCTAAAGGTAAAAACCATTTAATTTTTGATAAAGCTCTAAGAAAATGCAAAGCAGTCATGGTTTTGTTTAGCACTGGGAGTCCTGCTCAGTTTTCTATTGTTACGCTTGCTTGCCCATCCCTAACTTGAGGGAGTTTATTCAATAGCATGATATTGTCCAGGGACATGAAAGGAGAGAATCTTAGGAAAGTAATAAGCAGAGCAGAGAAGTGAAATTGGGCCAGTTTCTTAAGGTAAAACTGAACTTTTGCAGAGATTTGCAAATTCCTTGTTTGCTATTATGCTATATTTGCTGTGTGACATTTGCAGGCTCAAATAAGTTGTTGGCAGATGCTTATTTAAAAAAAAACAATTTTCAAGCCCTGGCAGGTGTGCTTCAGTTAGTTGGGCATCACTCCATGCACTGAAAGGTTGCCAGTTTGATTCATGATCAAGCCACATGCTGGGTTTGGGGCTTGGTCCCTGGTAGGGAGGCAGGAGGCAGCTAATTGATATTCCACTCTCACATAGGTATTTTCCTTTCTTTCTCCCTCTCCCTTCCTCTTTGTCTAAAATTTTAATAAAATTATTTTAGATAGATAATAGATGATAGATAAATAGATGATAGATAGATAGATCGACAGATAGATAGATAGACATTCCATAGGCATAGGCTCTTCACATCTCACTGCATTGGCCAGGAACCAGATACTATCATTACTTTTGGGCTACACTTCATCAGGCCATCTGAACAGGTTGGTTTCATACCCAGCGTTCTCAACTGTGGCATTTTTATTTAAGAAGTAGGTATTGTAGACCTGATATATAGATAGCTTCCAAGGTCTTTGGATCAGTTGACTCTGTCTCATAAGATACTAGGGGCCCAGGGCACAAAAATTTGTGCACTCCAGGGGTCCCTCAGCCCGGTCAGTGCCCTCTCGCAGTCTCGGACCCCTTGGGGGATGTCCACCTGCTAGTGTCCTGGCCAGCCTGGGTGAGGGACTGATGGCTGTTTTCAGGCTGGCCAAGCCCCCCAGTGGGGACCCTCTTCCCATGGGGGTGTGGCCAGCCTGGGTGAGGGGCTGAGGGCCATTTTCAGGCTGCCAACATCTCCCATTGACCCAATATCCCAGCGAGGCTGGCTGGAATCAGGTTTCTGGGGTTTATTTACCTTGTATAATTGAAACTTTGTTGCCTTGACCAGAGGCCTAGGCAGGCAATGACGCCTCCTGTTTGCTTCAGCTCCACAGCATGTATAATTGAAACATTGTTGCCTTGAGGAGAGGCCCAGCTGGTCTAGGCAGGCAGTTTCCTCCATCGCTGGTGCAATGGAAGCCTCCTGTTTGCTCTAGCTCTGTGGCTGCTGGCCCACCATCTTGGCTGGCTTAATTTGCATACAGCCACTCTGATTGGCTGGTGGATGTGGCTTGGCGGGTGGGCGTGGCTTTGGTGTCTCAGAGTGATGGTTAATTTGCATATCACTCTTTTATTAGATTAGATTATCACACATGTCCTCTCATTCCTCCCTCCCCTGCTGCCACCCTCCACCCTTTCCTGCCCCATCCAAGGCCTTCACCACCATTTTGTCTGTGTCCATAGGCAATGCATATATGCATATAAGTTCTTTGGTTAATCTCTCTCTGACCTCCCTCCTCAGATTCATATAATTTTAATTTTTTTGGTCTATTTTACAACTTTGGTGAGACAAAAGTTTACTGGTGGAAAACCAAAAATAATGTAAAGAATTCTTGTGTAGAGACATACAAATACATTTTATCAGGTTGATGTTAAGTTGATTCCCCTCCTCCACAGTGGAGGGAGCCAATTTTTCATCTACTAAGACTGTCCTTTAGGGTGTGTTGAGGGAATCTGTGGAAGGTTAGAGTATGAAATATTATCTAAACTAATAAAAGCAAAATATTAAAATTAACCGTTTCTCTGAGACAGGGTAAGCCATGCCCACCAGCCAATCAGAGCGGCTGTATGCAAATTAGCCCAGCCAACATGGCGGCCGCCACTC
>PVJC01039506.1:0-16234 GCA_004026665.1 Murina feae | reverse complement strand
AGATCCTCACGCAAGGGTATTTTTCCATTGAATTTTAGAGAGTGGCAGAGAAAGGGAAAAACAGAGAGAAATATTAATTGAGAGAAATGGATCGATTGGTTGCCTTCTATATATGCCCAATGAGGGCGTAGGCTGGGGATGAGCCTGCCCTTGATCTGAATCGAACTTGGGACCCTTCAGTCCACAGGCCAATGCTCTATCCACTGAGCTAAACCAGCTAAGGCCTAAAAAGCATTTTGAAGAGGAATAATATAATATAATGTAGAAATTGGAGAAAGAATTAAGTTCCTGACTCTTGGATCACTAGCTCCCATTGTCACTAGCTTCTATTGTCATGAGCTCCCATTATCACAAACTTCCATTGTTACTAGCTTAAGGTGACCAGACATCTCGCTTTTGGTGGGACAGTCCTGACTTTTAACAGTTTGTCCCGCATCCTGAGGCATTTTAAAAAAGTCCCGATTACTTTTTGTAATATTATAAGTAATAATAAAAAATTAAAAAAAGAAAAAAGAAAAAGAAAAAAAAAGAACACCCCCCCCCCGCCCCGTCAGTGGTGTACTGCTTTAAATCTGGTCACCTTACTACTAGCTCCCATTGTCGCTAGCCTCCATTGTCATGAGCTCCCATTGTCAGTAGTTCCCACTCTCATGAGCTTCCATTGTCACTAGCTCCCATTGTTACTAGCCTCAATTCCAACAGCTTCCATTGTCACAAGCTGCCATTGTCACTAGCCTCCATTGCACCAGCTTCCATTGTCACGAGCTCCCTTTGTCATGAGTTCCGATTGTCATGTGCTTCCATTGTCACAAGCTTCCATTGTCACTAGCTCCCATTGTTACCAGCCTCAATTCCAACAGCTGCCATTGTCACTAGCTCCCATTGTCACAAGCTTCCATTGTCACTAGCCTCCATTGCACCAGCTTCCATTGCACGAGTTCCCATTGGATAAGACAATACTTAGTAGCTAGCACACTTGTTAAGTCTCACTTTAATCATTTTTAAAAATCACGTGGACTAAGTTAGAATGTGAAAGTTCTAGTGTGAATCATGTTTAGGTTGCCATACTTTTGATTAGGGGAAATTTAGGATCCTTCTAATTTGAATTCATTTCTTGTGAAGCAGTGCTTCAGCCATATAAATTTCAGCAGAGTTCCTGCAAATCCAAGGTTTCAGAGGTTGGAGTGGGGGGCTGGGAAAACGTGGAGACCCCCTGGAAGATGTGCCCTCTCAAAGGATCACAGGCACTGCCTCCTTTATGTGACTTTCTGAAGTTTCCAGCTTTAACTTTCTATGTTAGTCTTTCCTTTTTTCTTTTTTTCTTTTGCTTAAGAGGATTGCAATTATTTAGAGAAAAAAGAGAGTTTAGAAAGGTAAGGAGCAATATCCACTCACTCACTAGAGTTCTGACTTTAGGGAGGAATAAAGGAGACTAGAAGAATTTTGCTTTTGTAAATTCATGGGTTTGTAAAAATACCGTTAGTGATGTGTTGTTGTTACTTAGGAGTGTTTGTTAACTTCTTAGAACCCTAGTGTTCCACTAGAATTTAAGAAATGTTGTTCCATATGAACAAACAAACAAATTACCTTAAGAGAAGCAAGTAGTATTGACCAAGAATCAATTGGTATTCTTTCCCAGACCCTATAACACTGGGCATTCTAAAAGGTAGTCTCTAGAGCAAGTATTCATATAACATTGCTGAAACCCTAGGTTTTTATAGTTATCATCTTAGGACAGTAGAAAACCAAGTATAGAAATAATAAAATCTTTAATTAAACCAATGATGGTAATATTGGAAAGTAGGATTAAGTGTAAATGTCCTAAGAGGTTCTGTAATATGGTTTATAGGTTATTTTGACTACTTTTTAAGGTATCTAAAATATTAAGAAAAAAAAATCAGTCAGACTAGATTAGAAAGTATATTTTGAATTGGTTAAGAAAATGTAAGCCTGGCTGGAGTGACTCAGTGGTTGAGCATTGACCTATGAACCAGGTGGTCATGACTTGATTTCAGGTGAGGGCACATGCCTGGGTTGAGGGCTCAATCCTCAGTAGGGGGCATATAGGAAGCAGATGACCAATAATTCCCTCTCATCATTGATGTATCTATCCTTCTCTCCCTCTCCCTTCTCTCTGATATCAATAAAAATATCCTATATAATAAAAGCCTAATATACAAATAGACAGAACAGCAGAATGACCTGGTAGAATGACCGGTCGCTATGATGCACACTGAACACCAGGGGGAGAATGCTCAATGCAGGAGCTGCCACCAGCCTGCAGGCCCTAGGCCAGCCAAAGCAGGTGGCAGAGGGAGCCTCCCAATCACCTGGCTGGTCACTCCACAGATCAGCCCTGATTGCTGGCCAGGCCTAGGAACCCTGTCGTGCATGACTTTCATGCACTGGGCCTCTAGTATTTTAAAAAAGAAAAGAAAGTGTAATCTAGAGTTTAATCCATCTTTACGTGTTGAATAAAAATCAGTTTTAATGTTTATTTATGGGATATATAAATTTAAAATTTGACTATGAACTTTAAAAAAGAAAATAATTGCTGCATCAGAATCACATTTATTTAAAATTCATTACTGTATAATCTTTAGGCCCCCCCCCATGTGAGAGAGTTACAAACTATAAATGTTTGATTCACATACTTATATAAATTCAACTGAGAATAGCCTTCCAGTTATATTCAGGCTCTAAAAAGAACATTGATTTTAATCACTAGATATTTAGTCATTGGTGTATCCCTTCCTTGTATTAATCCATGAATTTTAAAAATTTTCCTAAGACTTTATTATATATAAATGACATTTTTGAGTTAAACAATAGTACTTTAATTTCATATTTTAATCCCACTCTGGTAATTGGCTAGTTAATGCATCTATTCTACTCAGTTGGTATCTTTCATTTGATAAAATGAGAGTTTCAATTCTGTGCTCTAGAATCTAGCTGTCTGTTTCCACATGACCTGCTCCCTTGCAGGAACGTGTTACTTGGCCACATTGTTCGGGCTCTTTGTACATCAGATGGAGGGATTCTTGGGAGGAGAAAATGGGATAAACGTACGTGAAGAGCAGAGTGCAGTTCCTGGTACATAGTAAGCACTTAATGAATAGTTACTATTATTATTATCACTCAAAGAAAAAGAACTCATTTACCACTGGTTTGCACATCAGAGCATTAAAAATTTCACAGAGTTCCGAGGAAATGAGCCAACTTCAATTTCACAAACCAATGCAGCAATTTTGAGTGCATGCAATGAAAACTCTATTCCATTGGTAAGTATGGGAGGTCACCTAGTTCCAGCATAGTACTGAGTGAACACAGAGCCATATTTTCTTAATTTTTGAGGTAATTTTCTAAATTAAACTCACATCACCATATCATTTGGATGAACTCTGTCATTTCTCTTTCTTCTTAACCATGACCATCTGAAAAACAAAAAGTGCTAGCAAATGTTGGGTTTCTGAAAAGGAATGGTGACTCATCATTGTTTTTCATCGATTGCTCCTGCATTTGTTCTTACATCAAACATTTTCAGTACATGTGGGTATGGCCTATATTGTAACTGCCTGGGAGATAGAGGAGGAAAGAGGGCTGTGAGAGTGATGGTGTTTATGAAGACATCTGGGGATCTAATAGTGCTTCTGGCAAAGACTCTCCTACTGAAATCACTAGCATGTCCCTAGAAATGGCCAAAGACTAAGACATTCCCATGAAACTGTGTGCCACGACAACAGAGTAAAGCATACGATCTGGCAAATGTTTTGTTTTCCACCATCTCACCCATGTGCAGATAGTCCAACGAACATAGGCCTTTTAGATGAAAGTATGAAGTTCTGAGCCATTGTTTTCCCATTGTCTTTCTTTGTAGGCATATGATGGTTTAAGCTCCGCAACTACCCGCCTTGCCCGTGCTTGTGGAAGACAGCAGCTGACTAATCCCATCACCTCTTCAGGAAATAGTCTCTTTGTGAGATTTCAGTCTGGCCCTTCTAGACAGAGCAGAGGCTTCCAAGCTCATTTCAGGCAAGGTAGGTACAGGGTGAGTCTCTTCAAGGCACCAGCCATTTCTCCTTAAGTGCCTCTCTTAGTGCTACAATAAAATGAGACCAATCCTTAGAAATTGGTCCCGGCTTTCTACTTCATATGCAACAACTTAAATAGAACCAAGGAACTATGATTTCTAATTACTCCATTTATTGATCCTTTCTCTGTACTGTTATCTAGCTTGGTGCCAACTTTCTTTGGATCTCTGGAACTCTCCGACAAGTTTTCAGAATAACACTTACAAGCAGCTTTAATACTAGAGATATGGCTTCCAAGTGTCTATCCAAATTCATTTGTCCATAGATAAATTATCTAACATTTATCCAAGGTTGTACATCCAAAGGAGATAAACCACTATAAATTATAAACTACTAGGGGCCCGGTGCACAAAAATTTGTGCACTCGAGAGGTCCCTCAGCCTGGCCTGTGCCCTCTCGAAGTCTGGGACCCCTCTGGGGATGTCTGCCTGCTGGTGTGCCTGATCAGCCTGGGTGAGGGACTGATGGCTGTTTGCAGGCTGGCCAAGCCCCCCAAGTGTGGATCCTCACCCCATTGGGTTGTGGCCAGCCTGGGTGACAGGCTGAGGGCCGTTTTCAGTTTCAGGCTACCCACAGACCCTTCAGGTTTTGGGTTCCTACTGGGGTAGCTGGCCAGCCTATGTGAGGGACTGATGGCTGTTTGAAGGCTGGCCAAGCCCCCCAGTGGCGTCTCTCACCCCATGGGGTGTGGCCAGTGTGGGTGACTGGCTGAGGGATGTTTTCAGACTTTCAGGCTGCCCACAGCTCCCATTGACCCAATGTCCCAGCAAGGCTGGCTGGAAGCAGGTTTCTGGGGTTTGTTTATCTTCTATAATTGATACACTGTTCCTTTAAGCTGAGGCCTAGGCAGGCTCTGCTTCACCTTGTGGCTTCTATAATTGAGACACTGTTGCTCTTAGAAGTCAGGCCCAGCCTGCTGTTTGCTTCAGCTCCCGAGGTTTCTATGATTGAGACATTGTTGCAAATATGTTGTTGCCTGGAGCCAGGAGATGCCCAGGTGGCCTCCAAACATTTTTAGTCCTGCTGCAAAGGAAACTGCCTGTTTACTCAGCTCTGTGAGTGCCGGCCTCCATGTTGGCTGGGCTAATTTGCATACAGTTGCTCTGATTGGCTGGTGGGCATGGCTTAGGCATCCTGAAGGGACGGTCAATTTGCATATTATGCTTTTATTAGATTAGATAAACTTGTTTGTAATGTAGAGTCAGATTTTAACCCTTGAATCTTGCTACTGCCCGCCTGCCAGTGTTGTTTTCCATTGTTTTTGTTCTTAAATCACCACTTTCCAGTTCTTCTGACGAGACCTTTTTATTCATTGCCTTTGGTCTGGTAATTCTTAGAGATCAACCCTTTATCCTACTGCCAGTGAAGGAACCCAGAACAAGAAGGGGTGTGAGCTGGCTTCCGTAAGCCTCTAATTTTATTCAGATCACCTTTGTCATTTTAAATAAGTTTAGTCTGCTTGGCCATTTGTCTGTTTCAGTGCACTTGCTTGCATTCTATACTAGAGAGCCCTGGCTAGGGAGAGTTTCTGGATCGAGGTCTCCCACAGACACACCATACACTTTGGAGCAAGACAGACTGCATAAATCAACCATTCTCTGTGCTTCCAAAGAAAGAACAGTTTCTAAATACATTTTTCCCATTTAATTAATCACTTATGCTTTGCTGCAGAGTAAAAAAAAAAAAAGTCCCCAGTGGATCTTCTCTTGGACTATTATAACAGCCTCCTCAATCTCACCATCCTTTCTTCATCTTCCTTCACAGTGAACTCACAAAAGCCTCGTTCTGATCATGCCCTTGAACGTGACAATGTCTGTCCGGCACCGCACTGCCTAGGGAATGGAGCCTGAGCTCCTTCTGCCATTACCCAGGAGCCCAGGAACCTGCTCTGATCTTTTATTCAGTGTTACTTCCAACTCCCCACAGGGCCCCACACTTCAGCAAAGTCTGTGTAGATGCAGTCCTTACTGTCCTCTGTGTTTCCGCTCAGGCTGCCCTCCCCCAGAACAACCCTTTCTCACCCCCAACTCCTCCTCTAGCCACTATCTCCTCCGGGACACTCCTCTCACACTCTCATGGCAACAGACTCTCCCCCTCTTCATTCTCACAGAGTTTTGCACTTCTCTGATAATCCACAGCCATTCTTGCGAAGTCTTGTTCAATTGCATATTGATTTTTCTAGAAAAAAAGGTGTCCATAAAAAGATTATTTCTATACCTAGAATTATGAGTAGGCAGAGGAAGCGATTCAATGCCCGAGTTCTGTTTGAGTGATTCAGTCAATCGATAGTCATTTAATCTGCTGTTCTATGTGCTCCCCACTTCCTGCCATTGAAGGATATGGTTATAAATGCACAGTGAAAAGCCATTTTCTCATGGCTTACGTGCAGCTTCCTCAGCAGATTACTTCCTTGGCCTGAATTTCGGAAATAAGGAAAAATCAATTATGCTTTCATTCATCAAATAATGGTTGTGCATAGTCAGTGGACATCCAGAGTCCATGACATGTGTGTGTGTTTGTGTGTCCTCAGTCTGTGGAGGCTACATCCTCACCGACTCCTTTGATACAATATCCTCTCCATTGTTCCCTGCCAAGTATCCAGACAATCAGAACTGCAGCTGGATAATTCAAGCTCAACCCCCATGTAAGTAACAAAAACAAAGAAGGAAAGGAATGCAGGGTGGATGGTGTCTGTGGGAAAGTCCGTCCATGACTAATGTTCTTATCTCTTTCGAGGTAACAATTGATGCCTTCCTCTTTTTTTTTTTTTTTTTTTTTTTTGAAGTCCCAGTTCCTGCTCTGCACAAGAACAAACATTTCCTAATTTGATAGAAAAGTTATTTTACGTTTTATTCTTAATTTAAAATTTGTTTTAAGTTTCAAGGCCTAGCCAAGAAAAAGAAACACCCTATATAACCTTACTGTATTGACAGGCATGTGAGATTGGGGGTAAGCAAAAGTAATTGATAAATAAGTAAATAGTTTTCGATGACATCTATGCCTTGAGTATAAGAGATGCACAAAAACAGTTGCCAAATGCATAAATAAATAAGAACCATAGACCGGAAAATTAATAACTCATAGTTTGGAAATGCAATGCCATGAGCATATTGCTCTTTAATCAGAGTGGAAGTTAATTATAAAACCTGGTCTCTCCTGCAGTGCTTGTATTTAAAAAAAAAAAAAAATCCCAGCACAGGCCTGGAAGAAACATGAGTACTTACACTATTTCGTTTTTGGAATCCTGAAGTCTTATTTGCTGACCTGGTAATAATCCAGTGGTAAAACCTTACTACATATTACAGACAAAGAGAATGAGGAGACCCTTCAGGATTCAAGCAGTGACCTGAGAGCAGGTGACCTTAGGGCCATTATGAATCTTGTTTAAGATGAGCCCTGCCATTCCTTGCGGTTTTCAGGAAAAATTTATGATTTCAGACATAATGCGAGAAAGGCATTAAGCTCTTGACTCCACTCTACAATTGATGACCTGGGTGATAACAAGGAAGTCACTTCAGCTAATGAGGCCCCATTAGCTAATCTAAAACAATGACGAGTTTGGCTTAACTATTCTCTAACAGGGTTCCTGGGAATGTCAAGAGTTAACAAATGGATACCTTTACTGAGCTGCGTAGGCTTTGGTGGTTGGTGATGGAATCCTTAGCCAATTGCTGCCTGGAGCGTGGAGCCCCAAAGCAGGTTGCCAGCCCTCTGGAGACTGAGCCTTAGGTAGAGACCCCCTGCCTTGAGCGGGCAGTTCTGCGCCTCAGGATAATTTATGAGGAGTTGTAATGCATTTAGATGAGATCTCACTGGTTCAAAGCCAGCATCAGGGGGAGCTCCTAATCCGAAGACAGGGGCCCTGGAAGAATGACAAAGGAAAACATGCACAAGCACTTGCTGTTCTGCAAGTAATTCAATGCTTTCCTTATGAATGACAGAACCACAGGGCCCTGGGCTTACTGTGAAGCTGACAGTGCTGGGTAGGATCTGCTGCCAGGAAGAAGAATGTGTCTTATTTACAATCGCACATAAAGAACCAGGACTTAAGGAACGATTCTACTGAGGAGAATACTTAGGAGAAGAACATAGCTAGGGCTGATAGAAAAATGTGTAAAGACTAAATTTTTCAACAAGCTGTTCTCCACAGTGCGTGGAGGACACCTACCCAGGAGTCCTGTTCGTTACTGGCATTTCAGATTCTCTAGGTGTTTTCAACAACATGGATGCTCTTCGAAGGAAACTTCTCAGCAGAGAACTTGTCACTTTCCCTCTTCATCCCTTCAACCCCTGGGCAGATCTGCCCATTTCAGTGCTTCCTGCTGGAGAACCCACGCGTGAATCATCAGCGGTAAAATTTCTCACCCTGTATGTTTTGTTTGCCAGTGCGCTATTACATAGACTTCTCTTTTTCTTACAGTCAATCACATCACCCTCTCCTTTACTCACTTTGGACTTGAAAGCAGCACAACATGCACACGAGACTTTTTAGAAATTTTGGATGGCAACTATGATGACGCGCCCCTCCGAGGTACCCTGCCTGGAGTGCTCTCATTTCTGTCTGTGGCCTTGGCTGGGTTTTATTTATATTCTGGCATATCTGTGTGCTGTCATTCAAGGTCAGAAGTTTCCAATAAACATGAAGAGCAGCATAAGCCAAGTAAAGATAGTTAGGGGATAAGAAACTGGAATTCAATGTGGAGTGCAAGAAACTCAGCTTGCTCACATTCAAGGACATGAATAGTTTATGCATTCTTTGAATTTAAAAGTTGCAAACACTTAGAGAGTAGCGAAATGCAGTCTACCCCAGCATTAAATAGCATTCTGTGAGAAATTTCTTAATATTTGACCGCAGTTCTTATATTCAAATTAAGCATTTTTTTTTTCTGGTTTTGTCCTCAGTGGAAGCAAAAAAATAATTACAAGTAAATCAATTTCTGGATTGGGTTTGTAAGACAGCCCAGTAAGACTAAATATTGTAGCTATCTAGGTTCTAAAATGTCCTAAAAAATAATCTCGTTATTTAAACTTTCTCCATGAGTTACTTATATTTGAGTATCTCCTGGTAATGTAGAAGATGAGTGTCCTCAGAGACAGATTTTGTTGGGCTCAATTCCCAGAGCCCAGAATAGTGCCTGAGACAATAGCGGCAATCAGTGAATACGGCTGCTGTGCACCCACTTGCTTTTTATCTCTAAGCATTTGATCAAGAATGAGGGTATATTATTTAACAAAAACATCTAGAACTCATCTTGTGCTAAGCGCTATCCTGAGAACTTAGTAAATAGTGCCTCAATTAATCCTCATACCTTTATTATTTATTGATATTCTCTTTGCTCAAATGGGGAAACTGAGGCACAGAGAAGCTAAGTAACTTGCCCAGGTCACGTGACTAGTAAATGGTAGAGCTTGGAGTTAAATCCAGGTATTCTGGTTCTAGCATTCACACTTTTCTTGGTTATGATATTTTGCTTTTAAGCATTGGTGCATTTATTTGTGCATTTATTACTGTGCTAGAGCTTTTAACATGAGTTACATTTGGAGCCAGGCCATCTACATTGTTCTCATCTTCCCCTAATGCTTTTTATCATGTTTATAAAACATCTCTCCTATGTTTCTATTTGTAGTTTATTTTTAATTCTCCGGCATTGTTCCAAACACTGACCCGACTTAATGGTTCTCCAAATAGTGATTGCCTCTGTTTGCCTGGATTTCTTGTGATTCTAGTAAATCTGTGTTGACTAGAAATAATGGCCTATGCCCTGTTGTCATCCATTCTCTTTGTCATTATTTAGGCCGATATTGTGGCACCTCCATGCCCCATCCCATCACCTCCTTCAGCAGTGCGCTGACACTGAGGTTCGTCTCTGACTCTAGTGTGAGTTCTGATGGCTTCCATGCTACATATGCCGCATCATCATCAGGTAAGACACATCAGCAAATGGCGCTACTAGGTTAACAGGAAGGTGGTTGAATTCCCAGGTTTGTTATGTGGGACTCTTCTACCTCTACAGTTGGAAGCTAGTTTCCTGTGTTTAACCTTACATTCTTCCAAATTAGATTAGTTAGCAGGCATGCAAATTCTGGCAGCAGTGAACTCTGTACCACAACTTTATCCATTCACCCACCTATCGACATGTAGGGTGTGTGTACACCTTGGCTATTGTGACTAATGCTTTCAGAAAGGGAACTCTGGAATCAGGAGAATTGGCCGGAATGATCTTGGATGGCTTGTTTGTCAGTGTGTTGGCGTTCTGCTCGTGACAAGTTGGTTAAGGCAGCCTGTAATTAACAGTGTCTGAGGGCATCTCTTAAGAACGAACGACCACTGTTCTCCTGTCTGCCTGGCCTTGGGGTTGGGCTCAGGCAGGGTCTGCGCGCTGTCACTGATGGCTTGATGGATGGTGGCACATGGGAGTGAGAGGAAGGAGGGGCTGCTAGTCCTGGGCCGCTTAGTCAGTGCTGTTTGTCAGCTGCCAGCTCCTTGTTATCGGCATTGAAAAGCCTTCCAACCCGAAGAGATTTGCGTGTGGCTCAGTCTCCTCCGGAGGGGGCGGAGGGGGAAAAGCCAGAACACTGCCCCTGCTGTAGGCCAGGGTTGAAAATCATCCTGGTCAGAAATACTGAGTGGTTGTAGGATTAAAACAAGTCTTTTATACACCAAGTTAGAGTACACAGGGAGAGAAAGCTTTGAGGAAAGGAACTGCAAAGATTTCTTCTGATCCAGCGTACTTCGTGGCTTTTAGTTTTGAGGATTTTTTTTCTTATTTTATATGACCGGGATTTTTTTTATTGTGAAATAGATGCTGTGAACAGCTCCCTTGTGCTCCTCCTTTATCTAGTGTGCCTTGTATTTGATCTTTGCCCCTGGAACTCACTCACTGTTTTCTCTTTTCTTCCAGCTTGTGGTGGGGACTTCCACATGGCTGAAGGCACCTTTGACAGCCCTGGCTACCCTGACGTTTATCCCTCTGATGTGGAATGTGTCTGGAACATTGTCAGTTCCCCTGGCAACCGGCTCCAGCTGTCTTTCATGTAAATCCTTTTTTATGGAGTATTGTTTCAGAGGATCTGGAGGAAGGAAGCGCTGATACTAAAAGGGAGGAAGACTAATAGCACATGTGTCCAAGCAACTGCTAGAGAACAGAGTGGGAACCTGAGGAACTCCGTTTCCAAAGTTCCTCTGGTTTAGTCACAGTTTGGGTTATAAATAGTATTACAGTTCTCTTGAGAATGGCCCTAGCGTCCTGCCGAATATTACCAGAAATACATGCCTGAGCATTAATTTGTGGAGTCTTCATTTTTAGAGAACAGTGATTTCATTTTTTTAAAAAATTAGGAACATTTATATTCTGCCAGAGAATCATTAACGCTCTTTCTTCCAGCAGAAATCCTATTTTATTTAAGCTTTCTTACCCACAAACCTTATGACCCCCTCCTCCCCACCCTAATCCACCTTTCCTTCTGCTCCTGCAAAGAATATTTGGGATGTTTTTTGGAACTAGTGGTTTATTTGTAAAATCACTCTCCTGTTCCTCAACGAACTACAAGACTTATGAATATAGGGGCCCACAACGATCTGAGTGGTCTTAAATTAAACGAAACAACAATGATGTATTTTCTAGAACTACATGTCTAGAAAAGCATGTGCTAAGTGAAGCGGGACTTTTTAATCGTCCATAGAAAGGAGCCTGTGACATGCCACACTCATAATGAATGCTTCACAAATATTAACTGATAAGACTAGTATTTAAATTCACATTTTTAATTAAAAGTTATTTATAATGCTATATTGTATATTGCTAAGCTTTGGTTGGGTGGCTAATTCTGTTTTCAAAGAGAATATTAAGTTAGTGCTGAGGAAAGAGGATTGTTTTTGCTTGGCTTGTTTATTTAAAAAAAACAAAACAAAAAACCTTGCTGCTTCTCCTAGACATGCCATTCTGTGCATTAAGAATGGATAAAAAAGAGAGAGAAAACAGTCTTATTTGTGGACCATGTTCAAACATCTCAAGTTGCTTTCTTTCAGCCCATCAATCAGACAGTCTGCTCGGGACAGCTGCATTGTGTTGAAACAAAGACACCCTCCCAGAGCCTGAGAGGCAAAGAAAGTTTAAGTTGCCACAAGGGAAAGAGGTTTTTGCTTGCTTTTGTCTTTACTAAAAGCAAAGTTCTGTATCGGAAGAAATATATATATATATAATTTCTATCTGATATAAATGTATTCCTTTATTCAATATTCATGAAGCCCCTACTATATGTTTAGGCACATATTGGGCAGATAGTGAATTAAACATGATCATTATCCTTATGATGAAGTCCAAAGTCCTTCACATAGTTTGTTAGGCCTCATAATTGCCAAATAAAAGGGTGTTGTTGTTTTTTTCATATTTCCCCTCTGTCTCTACCACATTTACATTGTTGACCAATCTGACATTTGACAGTGCCAGGAACGGGGCCAGGCACTGGGACTGTTTAAAACGAGTAAGAGTCCCTTTCTTGGTAAGTTACGAATAAGTTAATGTCAAGAAGCTATTTATTTAAAGCCTAAAGAGATGCAGTTCATCTATAGCAGCTAATCGTATAGGGGCACTGCTGAGATGAAAGGCCTCGAGTTTAAAACGTGTAGCGCAAGGCTGATGCATCCCAGACGTTCAATGAACATTCAACTCTCTCACTTTGTCATTTCTGAAGTATCTTGGATGGTAGTTAAATTCAATTGGACAGCACTTGACTCTCCTAGAAGGTGGGAGATAGACACAAAAAGCAAGTTTCATCTATTTTACTGTTTAAGGGACACTAAAGTTCTAATTTTTGTATAGAGAAATTTTAATGGCCCAGTTTTTTCCTTTCCCATGCATAAGAAGTTAATTTTTATTGTTTCCTGTTCCTTGCTTGCGTTTTATTTTTAAATAAATTCTGAAGACTGCAAGATGTTCCCCTTTATGTGGATGATAGTGAGGAAGGCCTGCAAGTTATTTCTGCCGTGGCCTAAACTACATCCAGATGGGTGGTTAGAAGCGTTCCTCTGGGGCGTTAAGAGGAGCATATGAGAAGCATATGCCGTACGTCAAGTTCTAAACTATGGGGTTTGGATTGTGGACACTGTGGTGAAACTAGGGAGGGAGAAAAATTGAAATTATGGTTGCTCTGTAACAAAAAGGATGAGGGCAACATGAAAACTAAAAAGGAGTTTTTTGTAAAGGGATCAAGAAAAAATATATTTTATGCTTCAGAGTGCTTTTAGAAAGTGATTGATGTTGGTTCAAGAATCAAAATGAGATAATGAGAAACAGTGATTGTACTATTTTTCCTTCACCTCATAGTTTTACTCATAGAGCTTAGCCAAAGTGTTTGGAAAGAAGGGAGACTTGCTTTTAAAATGTACTGACCTAAGCTTAATTTGATCCTCGTAAGTATTATCTTACTATCACTTCTAATAAAAATGTGTGGTACTAAAGCAGAAAAGACCTGCACCTAATAATCTTCTGGATCTATGGACCAAACTTTAATATGCATCCTGACCTTGCTGACATCCACGGTCCAATGCACTTGGTTGGTGGGCTCTGATTCCTCATTTCACACAGGCTCTCGGTCGAGGCTGGGGCTGCTGGAGCGAGTACCGCACTTTGAGTAGAAAGGTTTCATGTAAATCACCTGCTGAAGAAAATGCTCTCCCTTTATCCTTTCTTTCTGACAAGCAAAAGAAAAACAGTTTTAGCATATTTTATAGCGTCGATATTATTACGGAATATAAAACCAAGCACCAAACTTGGCCACCATCCTAAAGATGGATTCAGAATAGCTCCTTGCCAAAAATGATTCTGGCCATAAATTTTGTATTGTAAAAAATCAAGTTGTCAAGGATGACAGTGAGGGTCAAGACTAACGTACAGTTTGCCTAGCCTGATACGGGTATTTCTGGTTTCTTTTGCTCCTCAGCTGTCAGCCATAGCTGGCTGCTAGAACTGTGTCCAACACACAGGTCCAGAAAATGTATCCTGTAATAACCCACCTTAATGGGACTGTGAGAGCCACAGACCCCCTCCCTGTTCCTCTGGCGAGAGACCTACGGATGCTGGTAGCTGGCTTGAGAAACTGGTGGTAGAACAGAGCTCACCAGTCAGTCTGCCTTAGTGCTCTGGTTGGCAGTGAATGCTCAGAGGTGTCCCGGGTACATTGATCCACCCCATCATGGGGCTTGCTGTGACCAGAGCCTCCAGGCCATTGTCTCTGCCTTAAGAGGATCCTAATCTTCGAGCTGCTACACAGCCCCAGGAGAGCACTGTGCTTACAACCCTGTGGAATCTTGCGATGTTGGGTAGTGACTAAAAGACACACACACACACTAGAGAAGTACTTTGCTATTATTGAGAAAATTTTTTCTTCTTCTCAATAGTTTCTTTTCTATAGTCTTACTAGTCCTTCTTTCTTCTCTTTATCTTGTGCTTCCTCTTCTCAGCAAAAACTCCCTCCAATTACTCCTGAAAAAAAGCCTAGTTCCCACTCACTTACTTTCCTTTTTCTTTAACCATTAAATTACATTTTTCTTTAAAAATTAATTTTAGATAAATAAAATATAATAGGGCAGCAAAGTCCCCCATCTATATCCCATTACATTCTCATCACATAGGTAACTCATATTTTGAATTTTATGTGTCATTTGCATGTTTATTTTATATTTTTATTATCTATATACATATATGTATAACATGTATCCATACATACTGCATAGTATATTTTTCTGTTTTATATTTTGCATAAATCATATTTATTTTACTGGAATTTTAGTTTTTAATTTTGGGAGAATCTTTATTGACTCTTCATATTATTTTTAAAATATTATCTTTATTGTGGAAAGTATTACAGATACTTGTACCCTTTCCCCCCACCCATTGGCACCCCTCCACCCCACACCTGCACTCCCCAAGGTCTACTATTATTTGTATCCATGGGTTATGCATATATGCATGTAAGTTCTTTAATTAATCTCTCCCCATCCATCCTCAACCCCTTCCCTATGAGATTCCTCAGTCTGTTCCATGCTCCCATGTCTCTGGATCTATTTTGTGCATTAGTTTATTTTGTTCATTAGATTCCACGTGTGAGTGAGATCATGTGATACTTGTCTGTCTCTGACTGGCTTATTCTACCTAGCATAACTCTCCAGGTCCCTTCATGCTATCTCAAAGGATACGAGATTCTTCTTCTTTACAGCTGCATAGTATTCCATGTATAAATGTACCACAGCTTTTTTAACCACTTGTCTACTGATGGACAAATTGGGCTGCTTCAAAATCTTAACTATCTAAACTAATAAAAGCGGAATAGTAAAATTAACCGTTTCTCCGGGACGCCCAACAGCCAATCAGAGCGACTGTATGCAAATTAACCCAGCCAACATGGCAGCCGCCACTCACGGACCTGAGTAAACATTTAGGCAGCGTCCGTTGCAGCAGGAGCAAAAGTGAAACTACCTGCGCGCTGGCTCCTTAGCCTTGCCTGAAGCAAAACACATTTGCAACACAATTGCAATATAAGGAGCTGAAGCCGGGCCTGAGTCTAAGAGTAACAATTGTTTCATTATAGAAGCCGCGAGGTGAGGCAGAGGAGGCTTCCTTAGTAAAAGGCCTCACCTTAAAGGAACAGCATCAATTATAGAAGATAAACAAACCCCAGCCCTTAAAGGAACAGCATCAATTATAGGAGATAAACCCCAAAAACCTGCGTCCAGCCAGCCTTGCTGGAACATTGGGTCAATGGGAGCTGTGGGCAGCTTTAAAGCCCCTCACCCAGGCTGGTCAGGCATGCCAGCAGGTGGACATCCCCCGAGGGGTCCCAGACTGTGAGAGGGCACAGGCGGGGCTGAGGGACCGCCCGAGTGCACAGAGCGGCTGCAGGGCGGAACAGCACAGGACCCAGGACCTGTGAGTGGGAAAGAGGCAGCAGGGTTGGAGGGCACCGGGAAGTGGGAAAGAGGCAGCAGGGTTGGAGGGCACCGGGAAATGGGAAAGAGGTGGCAGGGTTGGAGGGCACTGGGAGGCGGGAAAGAGGCGGCAGGGTTGGAGGGCACCGGGAAGCGGGTAAGAGGCGGCAGGGGGTTGGCAGCCTGCTTGGTGGGCTTCCCAGGCCCTTTGCGGGGC
>PVJC01039505.1:0-15383 GCA_004026665.1 Murina feae | reverse complement strand
ATTTCTGTCTTTAATTGGTGTACTTAGACCAATTAAAGTGCTTTATGATATAATTAGATTAGTGTCTATCATTTAGTTTTGCTGCACTTGCTACATTCTTTTTTTTAATACCCCACCCACCAGCACCATTTTCTGCCTTCTGGTTTTTAATTAGACATTTTAGTTGATTCTACTTTCTCTCCTCTCTTATTAAATCAACGGTAACTCTTAAAAATTTTTATGGTAGCCCTAGAATTAACAATACACATTTTTTAACTAATTTAAATCCACCTTAAGTAACACTGTACCTCTTCCTGGGTAGTGCTGGTATTTTAGAGTGGTCCCTTTTGCTGCTATTCTTCCCCTGTGATGCTGATATCATTTATTTCACTTATTCATATGCTTTAACAACCCAATGCACTGCTACTCTTATAACTTCAAACAGTTATTTTTTTAGATCAATTAGGAATAATAAATGTACACAATATTTTTCCATCATTCATGCCTCTCTGATGTGCTTCCATTTTTTAGGTAGATTCAGGCTTCTGGCTTATGTCATTTTCTTCTGCCTGAAGAACTTCTTATAATATTTTTTTTGCAGGGCCAGTGGTGAATTTTTCTCATTGTTGTTGTCCGACAAAGTCTTTTTTCTGCTTTAAATTTGAAGGCTATTTTTGCTGGACACAGCATTCTAGGTTGGTTGGGGTTTTTTCTTCTGCCATTTAAAGTATTTCACCACTTTCATTCTGGCTGGCGTGGATACTGATGAGAAGATTGTTACCTTCTATAAGGTAATTCTTGTTTTTTCTCTTCTATAGGTAAGATGCAGTTTTCCTCTGGATTCTCTCATGATTTTCTCTTTGTCTTTAGTTTTCTACATTTGAATAAGATGTGCCTCGGTGTGCTTTTATTGTCATTTACCCTGCTTTGCATTCTCTAAGTTTCTTTGTCTGTTTTTTTAATCTGTGGACTGGTGCCTAATATTAATCCAGAAAAGTTCTTGGCCATTATTACTTCAAATATTTGTGCTCCGGCTCTCTCTCTTCTCCTTTTGACATTTCAAATACACATTTATTACATCTTTCCATGTTGTCCCAAAGGTCTTTAATATTCTGGATTTTTTTCTTCTCTTTTCTTGTCACTTTGTAAAGTTTCAGTTGGCCTATCTTTAATCTCCATGATTCTCTCCTTGCTGTACCGAATCATTCAAAGGTAGGGAGGGGCCTTCAAAGACATTCTTCATTTATGCTAGATTATTTTTTATTACTATACTCCATCTTGAACCTGTTTTACAGTTGCATCTCTTTGCTTGCATAATCCACTTGCTCGTATATGCTGTCTGCTTTTTCCATCACAGCCCTTAATATATTAATCATAGTCTTTAAAAATCCTGGTCTAATACTTTCATCTTCTATGTCACATCTGACTCTGGTTCTGCTGCTTGCTTTGTCTCCTCATAGTGTGTTTTTCTCTTCTTTTTGCATGGCCTTTAACTTTTTGTTGAAAACATGACATATTATATTGTATCGGGCAATAAAAACAGCAACAAATAGGCTTCAGTGTGAGGATTTTTGTTGATGTGACTAGGAGTTGAGCTGTGTCTAATGTTTCAGTGACTGTGGGTGCCAGAGGCTTAAAATTCCTGTAGTAACCTTGCTTTTTATCACCATTTTGTGTTGTTTTTTTTATCACCATCAAAGTACTTTGGGCTTTCCTAAGTACTCCTTCTCAGGGAGAGTCTACACGGCACAGCTCTCCCACTGTTATTATACAGGAGGCTGTTGGTGTGGTTGTAGGAGTGTGTGTGTTTGCATTCGATAATTGTGTGTAAGCCTCAGTCTTTTAGTTGACCCGTGTCATTGTGCTGTGACCTTCAGAAATGCTTCTTCCATAGCGAGATATTTATTTCTCTGCTTGTTCCCTGCCTCCTTCCCTGGCTGCCATGCTATCATCCTATTTCCTGGAAACCCTGACTCTTCTTAACTATACTTCCACCTGATTTTTTCTGTCAAGAGACAGGAAGGCTGGAGGGGCTGGGTATGGAAGGAAAGAAATGCCCCTCCCTCAGTGGGCTCTGGCAGTCTTCTCCCCTAGAAAGACTCTGGCCATATTTTGTGTTGATTACTCCTTTCCCCTGCTCTAGTTATGAGATCTCTCTCCATTCTTCACTGTGAGAAACTTAGGATTCCTGAAGGGAAAGCACATGAACTATGGGGTGCCCCTGAGACTACAGCCCCAAGGCATTTCTCACTCCTAGACTTGCTCACACTCAGCCAATACCTCTTCATCAAAATTATCCTTTGGGTCTTCCTACCTGCTTATGGCTCCACCAGCTTCTGCCCCAGGTGATCAGATATTGGCTTTGACTCTCTAGCTGTGTTTATTGCCAGATTTCAGAGTGGCAATTTACCCTGCACCTTCAGTTCTCTGAGCCCAAGAAAAGCTATTGGTTTTCCAGTTGTCCATCTTTTTCTTGTTGTGAGAATGGGAGTGTTGACTTCCATGCTCTTTATATGTCAGAGCTGAAATTGGAAGTCTTCATAATAAATGTACATGGATTATCATTTTTTAACTGGACTCATAGAAACTTAAAGACACTTTTAAAAGTAAAGAGAAAAACAGGATGCCCCCTCCTAGCTTCCCTGAAGAGCTTCCTCAAATCTTTCAGAGCTCTGGCCCCCCAGCCCATCCCAAAGCCAACACCATGAACAAACGAAGCTTACATATATATTGCTGTGAAGTAAAAGCCAGCTTTAGCCATGATCCATGTACATGGTTCACCCAAGAGCATTCTGAAATAACCCTGCTCGTATTAAAAGTTTGTCTGTAAATGTTTTATCATGTATTTCTAGATGATGCCATCATCCAACCTAAAAGTCACGTCCAGTCAGAGTTCATATGTCCTACTCATCTTAGAATATGTTGGGTTTCATTAACAGCTTTCTGAACTGGGATTCAAATACATAAATATGCTGGGGTGGGTTGCTATGGCTCCTGCGTTCCTTCCTTTTCATTGGAGAGTCTTCCTCTAAAGCTGGTTTCTCCTCACACTTCTTTGTTGAATAATTTGGGTAATTTGTCTTATAGAATCTCCCATAGTCAACATTTTACAGATAATTTCTCTGTTCCCTTTTATTTCCTGTAAATTGGTAGTTGGGGCATGAGTTTTGATCAGATTAAGGTTCTATTTAGGCAGGTAAGATAACTTCATAGCTGCTGCTGTAGGTCTCTACAGGAGTACAGGGTTCCCTCTTTTTTTATTGTTTAAAGTATTACATGTCTCCCTTTCCCCGATTGACCCCCCACCTCCACCACTCCCGTCCCCTAGGACAAGCCCCCACCACTCCAGTGTCCCTGCCATTGGTTATACTAATATGCATGCATACGAGTCCTTTGGTTGATCTCTTACGCTCCCCCCATCCCCTGCCTTCGTTCTGAGGTTGACGGTCTATTCAGTGTTTCTTTGTCTCTGAATCTATTTTTGCTCATCAGTCTATGTTGGTCATTATATCCCACATATGAGTGAGAGCATGTGATATTTATCTTTCTCTGACTGGCTTATTTTGCTTAGCATAATGCTCTCCAGGTCCATCCATGCTGTTGCAAATGGTGAAAGTTCCTTCTTTTTTATAGCAGCGGAGTATTCTATTGTGTAGATGTACCACAGTTGGGTTCTCTCTCTTTTTATGCTGTTTCTTGCCCTAATCCATGACTTCATTTAGGACTGATTGCAAAACATAATTTTCTAATTCCCACACCTTCCTCATTTCCCAGCTGGAATATTTCCAGATATAGAAACATTCCCTCATCAGAGTAGGATTGAATCCCTGGTGATTGCTAGATGTCTTTCACTTCTGTACTGAAGCCAGACGGGCTCAGGGGGTGGCCTGGGAGAACCAGAGGAGACTGTACTCTCCTATTTGCTCTTTTTTTTTTCTTAAGAGGAGCAAATCCATGCTACTGACACACAGTCCTCCAGAATTCCCACAGGGGATGCCTTAATACTTTAAAACAAGCAATAATGGCAAAATACTAAAGTGTATTAGAATTGGATACTAGATACATGGGTATTTACAATATTATTCTTGATAATTTTTCTGAATTTTAAACCAGATTATAACAAAGTGTTTAAAAACTATAAGAAAATATGCTTATGACCTTGAGGTAGTGAAAGCTACATAAATAACTTCATAAACCTATGAGACTAACAGTCCAAATATAAATACTAGTAAGTCAAAGATAGAACAGAAGAAAATTAAAGGAGCAAAGCAAATGGTGACCAAGCATGTGAGTAGACTACCTACCAATATCACTGGTATTGTGATGTACAAAATTAAGTAAGCATAAGATATAAAATGTAATCCCTCTTTCATTTATTTTTATACTTTGTCGTTAGTAGTGGAAGTATTTGGGGTCTAGAATTTTCCATGGAGTGCAACTTAGCTAAATGCCATGGGTTTTGATATATACATTAAAAATTTTTATTGCTTTTAAGTGTTGGGCAATTTTGATTTTGAATACCTCTTTGGGACAAAATTTGTTTATTGCATAAAAAAGGGTTAAGCAATTTTTGATGTTTGGGTTTTTCTGATTGTTAATTTTCTTTTATTTCTCCCTGATGCATTTTGGTTTGAAAATATTTTTGTTCTACTTTTATTAACATGTATTTTATGCTGAATTTATTGCTGGGTCATAAGTTTTTGTTTCTTTGGTTTCTTCTGGAGTGTCTTTGTGTCCTGTGCAGCCTTCTCTTCTGGTTTAGGAGCCGCCTGCTCTTTTCCAATGGGATCCTCCCCCTGTGGCAGGAGAGCTCGTATGGGGTCATCTGCCAGGAGTTCTGTAAATTCTATCCTGTATCTTGGAGGCTTGGTTCGCCCGGACATGCTCAATGACCAGAGAACCGACATCTAAACCCACAAGTCCAGCATTGCTCTCTGCACTGTGAGCAACAGCAACAACTCAGCATCCTACTGGACCCTGTGCCCTGCCCCCTGTTTGGCCCAAGCACACCTACCAACCCCACATTGTAACGACGAAATGGCACCCCTTGTTCTGTAAAGTGACATCCTCAGATACTGGGTGGCTTTTTGGACAGGCATACCCTTGATGGCCTGGGCAGTTTCACGAGTGTTCTTAAAGTGAACACAAAGGTTTGAGCCTCTTCATTTGCATGATTTTGTGCGGTTTTCTGGATCAAGTGAATCATGAAGCATTTTCAGAGGTCAGCTCTGGCCAATTACAGGAAGAGCTTGTCTGAAAATATTACCTGAACTACTTCTACTTCACAGAACTTTTTCTGAAGTTTCATTTGGATGTCATCTATGCTATCAGTAAATATTTCATCAACAACCCCAAATACGCTGTGCTTTCTCTTTTCCAGGCATAGTGTTCATTGTCAACCTATCAGATTGACTTCTCAGTGTGTCCATTAGATTCTCTGTCACTTTTCTTTTTTAAAAATATATTTTTATTATTGCTTTCAGAGAGGAAGGGAGAGGGAGGGAGAGATAGAAACATCAATGATGAGAGAGAATCATTGACCAGCTGCCTCCTGTACGCCCCCTCCTGGGGATCGAGCCTGCAACCCAGGCACGTGCCCTGACTGGGAATCGAATCATGGCCTCCTGGTTCACAGGTTGAAGCTCAACCACTGAGCCATGTCGGCCAGGCTATATCACTTTTCTTTTGAAGTGTTGTCTGTGCCTCAAACCCCTTAGAGAGCATGCTCAATGCAGACCCCTCAGCCCCACGCCAGAGTTGCTGAATGGAAGTCTCTGGAATGGCGGTTTGTGGAACGTCCCCGAGAATTCTGGCACATTCTGCAGTTTGAAACCATTTATGTACTGTACTCTTACTTCATTTTCTCCACTTGATCTTTCGGGAGCTGGCAGGTGAGCTATCTCCTGTCGCTACTGGATTTCCACGTGTCCCTTTGTTTTCCTCGTTTTGCTTTTTGAATCCTGATGCTGGATTATCTGTGACCTGGAAGTTAACAGGGATGCTTCGTGCACTGTGACTTGCATTGCTGCTTTTTTGTCCTTTCAGATGTGCTGTGCTGTTTCGTCTTTGTTTTGTTTTTTTTATGTAGCTTTGATGGGTTTCATTCAACTATGGCTCACTTTTCCTTATTCGTTAGAGGACACTTCGGGCACCTTTGCCTTTACCCTTCACCTCAGTCTCCTTTTGCCTTCTACGCTCCTCTTTATTTCTTGCTGGGTGGCTTCTGTTTTTGAGTGGGTCCGTATTTTCCTTTCGATCATTTGAAAGACCTCTAGTCAATTTCACTTGCCTACGCTTAGCCCCACAACTCTCAGGAAATTCCTTAAACCCTTATAATTACGGATTTAATAAGATCCATTCATTCTTTGCAATGGAACAAGCACTTTGCCACCTCCTCACTTCTGTGTTTAATGTCGTGTTCTCCCAGTGGCTGCTCGTGTCCCGTGAGGAGCTCGGCCTCCGTGTCCACAGGACTTCTGTCTGCAGAAGCATCTCCAACTTGATGTGCCAGAAGCAAGTTTTATTCTGGCCTCTGACACTATTTCTTTCACATTCTCCCACATTCCAGCGGCGAGCGCTCCGCCTGCATGTGAAAGCTGAAAACTGCGGCATCGTCCCTGGTTTCTCCTTCCTCCCTTATCCAGTAAATTCAACCAGCATCTCTTTTCCAGAATAGATTTGAATTCATTCGTTTCTCTCCCTTGCACTTCACCTACCTGAGTTCAGGTGAGAATCCAGCCGGAAGGTAAGAACTCATCCTGCCCCTCCTCACCATGGCTGCTCAGGGCCCTCTTCCCCGCACTCAGACCTCGCTGCTCACAGGTAAGGTGGTCATTCTCACAGGGGGGCGTCAGGAGCACGGCCAGGCCAGGCACTGCCCCCACCCCCACGTCAGCAGGTGGCATCCTGGCTGTCCACTCAGACAGCGTAGTCCTGCTTCCTGACCTCCTCCCGCGGCCCCTGCGATCCTGGCCCCTGTGAGGAGCCAGGGAGTGGCCTCAGGCCCCCGGGGAACCACCCCTGTAGCCCTGGGCTTGCTCAGCTGCCTGCTGCCACACGGGACTGACTGCGGTGGAGGGCCCATCGCTTGGTGTGGAGAGCTGAGACCCAGGCCGGGCTGCTGGCCCCAACCTCTGCTCCGCCGTGGGAGGTGGTGGGACACGGAGCAGGTTTGCTTACGGTTTCTGTGTGTCTCTCCCTCATCCGGGAGGGGCTCATGTCCTACCTCCCACCACCGTTGTGGCTCACAGGAGTGCACAGTCAGAAGGCACAGGCCAGCCCACTGTGTGGAGTGAGTGAGTACCAGGCTGGGGACGGAGAAAGAGAGAGTGTGTGTGTGTGTTCATGTGTGTGTGTTCATGTGTGTGTGTGTGCACACGCTATTCACATATGAGAAACTTAACCCCCTATTCATATAAGTATATGTGTTCTAAGATTTAAAATAATATGACTGCTTTTCAGATTAATTCAGGTGCTCTATCAGATTACAAGTCTCCCCTGTCAACGTACATCCCACACGTGGGCGAGACCAGCCCGTTTCACATCTTCATCCCTCTTACCAGTCTCCACCTGGCTTCTTCTGTATATTCTTCGCTGTAGGTCCTCTGTTCAGCCAGATTTCAGGTGGTTCTTAATGATGGCTATTCTGTGGTTTACTGGTGATGGTTAAGTGGTGTGGGAGGGTTCAAGTACCACATTTACCTACTTCACCATCTTCACTGGAAGCCTTTGTCCACTTCAGATTTCCAAAACTGCTCATTATTTGCGTGCTCTCTGGTGCTCATCTAGAGTGGCTTGCAGGTCCTGCTTTTAGACACTCCCCCCCCCCACCCCCTCTCCCCTTTGCTGACGTTGCTCAGCCTCATCTCTGTTCCCTAACTGGTGGCCGCTGCGGTTCCACCCAGAGAGGAGCCTTTGCTGCGGACATCAGCCACTTTGCCAGGTCTTCCCAGGGGCCCCCCTTTCCTTGGAAATCCTGCCTCTTGTTGTGTAACACTTCCTGCCAGTGAAGCTGCCGTTGGATGAGGCGTTCCTGAAGCTTGCCTTATCCAACAGGCTTTTCCACTTTCTGCACAGAGGATCTCGAGGGCTTGAGGAGCACATCGGAAGGATGAGGTCACTGCCCCTCTAGGGAAGACATGTCACTTTGCGACTTGGCCCTAAACGTTCTGTTGTGGTCTGCAACTGCTCTGTGATAAAGCTTTCAAACTCTGTGGTTATCAAATGGTGTTATGATTGACAGAAGACTTAAACAGACACCAATAAAGCATGCATGTCCCTTTAACTGCAAAAGGCAGTCACCGTCCACTTAGAACAGGGAGCCCTCGGGCGGCCCTCAAGCTCTTCTGAAGGCACCCACCTAGATGACACCAGCTGGCGGGGAGGAGTTCATCAGGTGCCTCAGAACGCTGCCCTCGGCATTCTCTGGGCTGGTTATGTAATCCCTTGGGCCCTTCCTACTCCTGGAGCCTGACTGTGAACTTGCCTGGTGCCTGGGTACAAAAGACCTTAAGACCCGCCAGTCCTGCATTTCCCAAGTCACTGCATTTCCCAGGTGCACCCCCACTCCCACCCAGGGGGCTGCAGTCCCTTCAGAAAGCCATTCTTCAATCCCAGCAGGAAGTCTAAATGTTCTGTCAGAGTCAACTCAGCAGGGCTGAGTTGTCTTTCTTTTTAAAGTATTTCTTGCATCTGAGACAGAAAACGTAACATATGCTCATCCCTCCTACTACAGTAGCTACTTGAACTGAGCACATCAATTAAAGAAGAAGAAAATGCATCAATTAAACTATGCAGGTGTGGTTCAGTGGATAGAGCATCAGCCTGAAGACTGAAGGGTCCCAGGTTCGGTTCTGGTTTGGTCAAGGTTGCGGATTCAATCCCCAGTAGGGGGCATGCAAGAGGCAGCTCATCAATGATTCTCTCTCATCATCAATGTTTCTATCTTCCTGTCTGAAATCAATAAAAATATATTTAAGATAAATAAATAGGTAAACCAGTAGTCCTTACATTTTTTGGTCCCAAGATCCCTTTATGATCTTAAAAAGAATTAAGGACCCCAAAGTCTTTTTTGCTGATTATTTGTTTACTGATATTTACTGCACGAGAAATTAAACCTGAGTTTTAAATATTTATTAATTCGTTAAAAATAACAATAATAAAGCCATTACATATTAACATAAATAACATATTTTAAGCAAAAATTCCCAAACAAAACAAATTGTGAGTAGATTGGCAGTGTTTTCCCATCATGGTCTTTGTCACGTCAGCTTAGCAGGTGGGTGGCGGGATCTCTTCTCCTTGCATTGAAGCTGGTGTGATATCCCTGGTGTGTGGCCTCTGGAAATCTGTTCTGCACACTCATGAAAAGATGGGACTGGAAAAGGCATGATCATGAAATGATTTGACTTTGGCACACCTGGGATCTGTGAGCACACTCTGAGAAGTACTGAGTTAAATAGATCAAAAGTTTCCCTTAATATCTATACTAATCTATACTAATAAAAGAGTAATATGCTAATTAGATGGGGAGACCTTCCAGAGACCTTCCAGACATCCTTCTGAACAAAGCTGGGGGCTTGGTCAGCCTGCAAACCACCCCCAAACATCCCTCAGCCTCTTGCCCAGGCCAGCCATGCCTCCCAGAAGAGACCCTCATCCTGATGGGGGTGTGGCCAGACTGCAAACAGCCATCAGCCTCTCACCCAGGCTGGCCATGCCTCCCAGCAGGGACCCCCACCCTGAAGGGGGTATGGCCAGCCTGAAAATGACCCTCAGCCCCTCACCCAGGCTGGCCACACCCCCCAGCCAGGACTCCCTACACCGATGGGGGCATGGCAAGCCTGCAAACTGCCCTAGCCCCTTGCCCAGGCTGCTCTGACCCCCAAGGGGACCCCCACCCTGACCCGGAACCCCCTTCAGGGCAGACCAGCATGCCCCTACCTGTGCACCAGGCCTCTATCTATACTAATAAAAGGCTAATATGCTATTTAGACTGGAAGACCTTCCAGATGTCCTTGGTGGCATGTCCAGATGTCCTCAGACAAAGCCATGGTGGCAGGGCCCAGGCAGAGGTGGTTAGGTGCAATCAGGCCAGGAGGGGAGGGCAGTTGGGGATGAGCAGACCAACAGGGAGGGGCAATTGTGGGTGAGCAGGCTGGCAGGGGGTTGTTTGGGGCAAGCAGGCTGGTGGGGGGCAACTGGGGGTGATCACGCTGGCAGGTGGGGCAGTTGGGGGCAAGAAGGACAGCAGGCAGAGTGGTTAGGAGCCACCAGGCAGGCAGGCATGTGAGAGATTAGGAGTCAGCAGTCCCAGATTGTGAGAGGGGTGTCCAACTTCCAGTTTAGGCCCAATCCCACAGGAATCAGCAGTGGGACATCCCCTGAGGGGTCCCAGACTGGAGAGGGTGCAGGCTGGGCTGAAGGACACCCCCGCCCCCTGCCCGCATGCACAAATTTCGTGCACCGGGCCTCTAGTAAAGCAATAATAGTGGTAGGACCTGCCCCTCTTTCACCTCTCCCACCCGGCATTAATTCAAAACCCACGGGGTCTCAAGCCATCACTACCACAGAGTCCCTACTGCTTATTTCCTTTGGGGCAGCCTCCCTTCCTCCCTGCCCAGGACACACACACACACACACACACACACACACACACACACACACGGCCTGCTGTGGTGGCATCTTAGCTTTCTGACAACAGTGTCCCAGACTCAGCTCTCTCTACGACAGAGTCACTGCCTTCCTGTTGCTGCACAGTCAGGGGAGAGGAGATGAGCAGTTCCTATTTCACTTGACAAGAGCGTCCAAGCTCAGGGGACAGCAGAGAGCAGAGAGGTGACTTAATTTCCAAAGGTCACAAGGTTAAGCTGACATTGCCAATGCAGTCGGTTTTTAACTTTGCTTTCATGTGGAAGTTCATCAATCGAATTTGTTCCTTCCTTGGGAGCTCTGACACCCACTGTTCGTTATACCAAATACATTCAGATTTGATGAGGCCTTTGTTTTCTTTTACCAGTTGTGATCTTTGGTTCAATCGCCCTGGAATGCAGTCTACATATGCAAACATCCTCCTCACCACCATCACTCATAAACAGAGAAAGAAATCTCAATTGCCTCTCAAGGGAACACGCTAGGCTGTGCTACCACCGCAGAGCTGAGTGACTGCAGCAGAGGTGTAAGCACAAAGCTTTACTACCCAGCTGTCTAGTGAGAAGTTCGTTGACCTCTAAGTCTCTCTTTGTGCCCCCGTATACCCAGCCGTCCTGGCACCACTGAAAACTATTTGGCCACACTGAATTGCCTTTGCACCTTCGTTGTAAATCAGCTGATTGCATGTCGGGTTGTGTCTGCACTCGCCTCTCCTCTGTTGATCTGTACGTCTATTATAGAATCTTAATTACTGCCGCTTTAGAGGACATTGGAAAACTGGGAAGCAAATCTTCCAAGTATGTTCTTCTTTTTCAAAACTATTTTGGCTGTATTGGGCCATTTCCATATCCATGTGATTGTTAGGATCCACTTGTCAATTTCTGCAAAAAGCCTGCTGGTGCTTTGATAGATATTGCCTTGAAGTTACAGGGGAAATAGCTGCCTTAGCAACACTGTCTTCCATTTGTGGACTTGAAATGGCTCTCCTCCATTCACTTTGATTTTCTCAGCATGTTTTGTAGTTTTTTAGTGTTCAAGTCTTAGACTTCCTTTGTTAAATTTATTCCTAAGCTTTGAAATTCTTTTAGATGCTATTATGGATGGAATTATTTGCCTAGTGTGTAGAAATACAATTGATTTTGCGTATTCATCTTGTATCCAGTGATGCTTCTGGACTTGCTTATTATTTCTAGTAGGTTTCTATGAGATACTTGGGAATTTCTATATGTAGGATTATATCGTGTGTAAAGGAGGACAGATTTATTTCTTTGTCCCAATCTAGATGCCTTTATTTATTTATTTGTTTGTTTTATTGATCGTTAAAGAGAGGAAGGGAGAGAGAGAAAGAGAGATATCAATGTGAGAGAGAAACATCCATTGGCTGCCTCCTGCCCATGCCCCACTGGGGATCAAACCTACACCTCAAGCCACGCGGGCCAGGGCCACTCTGGGTGCCATTAACTCCTGCGGATGGCTGTTTTTCCCTATTACTCCGACTGGAATGTCCGTGCTGTGTGAACAGTGGTGGGGAGTGGCCATCCTTGCTTGCTCCTGACTCAAGGGGAAAGCATTTGTGGGACACATCTCATCTGGTCATGGGGAGTAAGCACTTGGATGCTGCTGGATACAGTTGTTAATCTTTTTGGTGAGAAATTTTCTGTCTCTATTTATTAAGAATATTGGTTTGTGTTATTCGTTTCTTGTGGTATTTTTATCTAGTTTTGTTATTGGGTGATACTTGGTCTCATACAATGAGTTCTTTCTTTTCTGAGTTTGTGAAGGACTGATATGACTTGATAGCATTCACCTGTGAAGCCATCTGGATCAGGAATTTCTCTTTGTAGGAAGAGAAACATACCACATGTTGTTTATCCATTTGTCTGATGATGGACACATGAGTTATTTCCACATCTTGGCTAGTCTCTCTCTCTCTCTCTCTCTCTCTCTCTCTCTCTCTCTCTCTCTCTCTCTCTCTCTGTAAAATATAGGTAACATAAAATTTACTATTTTAATAACTAAAAGTATACGGTTTGGGGACATTAAGTACATCATTTTGCAACATCACTACCATCTGTCTCCAGAACTTTTTCCATCTTTCCAATGGGTATGAAATGGTATTTATATAGTGGTTTTGATTTTCATTTTCCTAATGATTAATGATGTTGAGCATCTTTTATGTCTTGTTGGTCCCTTGTATATTTTTTGGAGAAATGTCTATTCAAATTATTTGCCCATTTTCCAAATTGGGTTATTTGTTTATTTTTGTTTTTGAGTTGTAGAAGTTCTTCACATGTTCTGGATATTAGTAACTTAATGGATGCACAATTTACAAATATTTTCTCCCATTTTGCGGGTTGTCTTTTAATTCTGTTGACGTGTCCCTTGATGCACAAAAGTTTTTAATTTTGATGAATCTGTCCATTAATTTATCTACTTTTTATTTTGTTGCTTGTGCTTTTGGTATCATGTCCAAAATACCATTGTCAAATCTAGTGTCAATGAAGCTTTCCCTATGTTTTCTTCTATGGGTGTTATCTCCTATGAGTAGGTCTCTCATCCATTTGAGTTAATGTTTGTATTTGGTATTAGGTAAGGATCCGACTTCATTCTTTTGCATGTAGGATCAGTTTCTCAAAACCATTTATTTAAAAGACTGTTCTTTCCCTGTCGAATGGTCTTTGTGCCTTGTCAAATTATTTGATCACATATGCAAGTGTTTGTTTCTGAGGCCTTTATTCTAGTCCATTAGTTTACATGTATAAATTATGACAATGCCATGCTGTTTTGATCACGGTAGCTCTGTATTCAGTTTTGAAATCAAGAGCTGTGAGACCTCCAACTTTATTTCTCAATATCAATATTGTTTTTGGCTCTTCAGGGTCCCCTGAAATTCCATATGAATTTTTGGAATGTATTTTTCTCTTTCTACAAGTAAACAAAAAGTCATGAGGATTTTGATAGGGATTACATAAGTGGCTTAGGTAGTACTGACATTTTTGTGGTTGTTGTTAATCCTCACCCAAGGACATTTTTTCCCCGCATTGATTTTTAGAGGGAGTGGAAGGAAGGCAGAGAGACAGAGATAAAGAAACATCTAAGGCGAGAGACACATTGCTTGGTCAAAAAAGTTTTTGAAAGTAAAATTACATTGAAAACTATAAAATATTGCTGAAGAAAATAAATGCAGGTGTGGCCATGGCCGTGGGCTGCGCTGCTGCCAGGACCCGAGGGAACCAGCTGCTGTGCAGCTGCGGGTTCGGGGTCCAGCAGCAGCTGGGGAGCACCGGGAGCGGGGGCTTTGCAAGGTGCCAGGGCCCTGCCACTGCCCATGTGGGGCCCTGGGCCCGGCGGGCAGGTCCCCAGAGTGAGGGGGGCATTGAGCGCTCTGGCAGAGGGAACAGCGCAGACGAAACTCAAGCGAAGAGCAAGGAGAACGTGGCATCACTGCGTCTTACAGGTGACAGTCAAGTGTGCAGCACAAATAGCGATAAGAATGGATGGGCAGATGCAGTTCAAGCATCTCATATTGGCGGGGAGAAGGCTCAGAACCGCCGATTCCAGGCCTGGGTAGTCCGGCACGCATTTTGTCATGTGTACAGTGACCATTAAGCCACTAAAAGAACAGAAAAGAAAAAAAGAGTGTGGAACAGGTGGAACAGCAGAAAAACACATCACAAACATAAGGGTACAGAGGGTTGCACAAAGGATGAACCAAGAAAGAACAGCCAGCAGCTGAACAAAACAGGAACCTTGGCATAGCTACGCTGACAATGTCAGGAAAAATACACTTTGAGGGGAAAGGCACTAACAGCAGTAAAGAGAGTCTCTGTGTGATGATAATTATCAATTCACCTGGACAGCTTGGCCTCAGAATTGGTAAAGCAAATAGCGATTGAAGGACCAACATCCACAATCAGAACGGGAGATGCTAACAGGACAAGTCGAAACAGAAAGGCCGGAAGGAGACTGTCTGAGCCACACGAAGTAAAGTTTGGTTAGCAGGAAAGACTGAAAAAAATAATTCCTTTCCCCACAAATAACAGCTCAGCAGCTGTAGACTTCCACTTGTCTCTACAAGACGGAGTCGTGGGGCTGAACCCTCTCAGCCGGGGAGGTCCGCTCTGCAGCGTGACTGCCACCTGCTCAGAGGTGCAGCCCCTGCATGTGCTTCTCTGACGCTTCCCGCTGAGAGAGAAGCCTGTTTCCGTGCAAACACACGGGACACGCACACGCTCACTCCCGCAAAGGACCCTTTCTGTGAGGCTGATAAACTATGAGCTTGTCATCGAGGTGTGGACAGGGGTTCATAGGCGCTGGGACACCCCAGCCACCCAGTCCTTTCCTCCAGAGCCCGGAACCCATTGCAACCAGGGGCCTCTGCGTCCACAGGCAGAGTGTTTGGAACAATCTAAGCCCGGAAGTTCCTGCTGCTGTTTTAAAATTCATCTATCAACCTGGGATTATTTCTTTTGAAAATACAGTGGTGGTCTTGACGCTGACGTAGGAGATGCCAAGAGGCTCGCGGTGTCTGTGAAGCTGGCCTCCAGCAGGGTGGCTGGTGCCTGTGCGGAGGGTAATTCCTGCCCACGGCCAGGGCAAGGGAAAGCTTGAAGCCAAATGGCTCTCAGAGCCAGGCAGAGGCGGCACTGCAGCGGTGCTGCCAGATCCAGCTCCACTGCCAAAGAGAACCTGGAGCCAGGAGGTGAGCTTGAGGTGGAGGCGGAGCAAAGCACCTGCCCTGCCAGCTCTCAGCC
>PVJC01039504.1:0-16223 GCA_004026665.1 Murina feae | reverse complement strand
GTTAGGCGATCACTGCGAGGAATTAACCTCTAAGCCACTTGGTTATGAGAGTCAGCTGTGTCTACAGTGGGAGAACTTCTGTGCTGGAGACCCCCTTATGGGGCAAGAGTTGTTTCAGTGGGGCTTTTATGCTCACTGCATCTGCCCCGAGTGTGTTCCTTGTGGATCTGTTTTGTTTAGGTTAGTCCCACTCTGGCCACTGGGTGGGGCTGGCTCCTGTATCTTTAAGGAGGTGTTGATTAAGCCTTTGCCTTAGGCTATTCAGTCTTTTATATGCAAAAGCCTCTGACGCAGCTTGGGAGGGGCGGGGCCTCGGGGAGTTTGCAGGGCAGGGCGGAGCAAATAGCTATGGCGCTTCTCAGCCTTGGGCTGAGAGACACCAGGTCTCTGTGTCCCACGGTAATTGCTGCAAGCAACATTGAGAGAAACCCGCTTTGGATTTCCTCCTGGTGCCAGCCAGTCCCCCTTCTCCGGGTGTCTGGGTCCTCAGAAACTCGCCTGGAACTGGAGTTCAGAGCCGCTGGGGACTTGTGGCTCTCTCCGTTTTGGAAAAGAACCGCGTCCCCCGGCGCCAGCCCTTCCCCGAGCCCTGTGCGCACGCCTCCGTACCTCTGTACTTTGCTTCCGCTGCTCCTCTGAGTCTCAGACTCTTCTCTAGTTGTAGGATTTTCACTCAGCCAGCCTTCCTGTGGGTGCGAGTGGTGTCCGTGTGTTCTTTTCATGGTTTTTCTGAAATAGTTGTGCACGGCTGCATTTACAGTGTCTACCTTATGCCGCCATCTTGCTGTCTCCTCAGGGAAGTGTTTTAAACACCACGTGGAGGAGGTACGGCCTGGTTCACTTGGGACTGGATAGTGGCTCCTCCTGACAAGACCGTGCGAAGAAGACACAGTGATGTCAGCAGCCCTGAGCCACCCCACCCCCTGCTAGCGAAGGCACAGCTTCTCTGTCCTGAAAGCAGTGCTGGTGCCGCGCTCCAGTTACTTCCACGATGCGAGTCCCGCGGCCATGCACTCAGGACTTGCCCCTCGGGTGTCGTGGGCTGGCGGTGGTGGAACTCATTCCATAGGCATCAGTGCAGAGCACGCGGGCAGTTTGCATTCACCTTTATTCATTTTGCCATGCTAGTGCTTACGAGGACCAGAATGTTCCTTTATCACTGTCGCATGAAGCTAGCACTGGGGAATAGGAAAGGAAAGATCTACTTTTATTTCCTCCAGAGCCATGAATTTGCTCATTATTGTGGGGGAATCCGATGGCACTGTCTAGAAACAGGTGGTGGAGTGGACAGTGGTGGGACACGGCAGTGGGCAGTGTAGAACACAGCAGTAGGCAGTGGTGGAAACACGTGGTGGAACATGGCAGTGGGCAGTGGTGGGAATACGTGATGTAGTGGGCAGTGGGCAGTGGTGGAAGGCTTCAGTGTAGAATTACAGGAGGAGCCGCAATGCTGGGACTGCCTTGCTGCCTCAAGTGGGCACTGTGGCTGCCTCAGCGGCCTGGGGTGTAACATTCTGAACCGAGCGTCACTCTTGGTTGTCCTGAAAGTCAGAGGTCATAATGGCCTAGTTAGGGTTCAGACAACCACTCAGGAGCCCAGCCGGCATGGCTCAGGGGCTGAGCATCAACCTCTGACCCAGGAGGTCCCGGTTTGGTTCCCACTCAGGGCACAGGCCTGGGTTGTGGGCTCAATTCCCAGTGTGGGGCGTGCAGGAGGCAGCCAATCAAAGATTCTCTCTCATCCTTGATGTTTCTATCTCCCACTTCCTCTCCCTTCCTCTCTGAAATCAACAAAAATATATTTAAAAAAACACATTGGGGAATCACTTCAGTGTTCTTATGACACACAGATTCAGGGAGTTCCGTTCCTGCTGGGGTAGGATCGCTGAGGCCACTTCCTCCGCGTTAGGAACTCCGGGCCAATGAGAACCCGGAGGCCACTGAGCAGTGCCCGCCACTCACTCACTCTCAGGCCCCAGCCGCCGGGAAGAGAAAAGTTAGCAACCAGCCAGCTTCAAGTCCTAGTCAGACCGCAAGCACCCTCCCTTCCCCGGGGCAAGGTGGTTTGTGGTTCGCCCTTGCGGGAATCCCATGCCCAAAGGCCGGGGAACGGGCACAAACCCGCACAGCGCACACTGCCCGTGGGGGCGATGTGCCCCCCGAACGTGCTGCGTCTGTCCCTGTGCCCAGCGCCCGGTGCAGAGGACACCGTGACCCTGAGACTCCACAGTGGAGCCCCAGAGCCCAGTCGGGAGGGAGCAGGTTGCTGGGACTCGCCTGGGGTCGCCTTCCTGGGGGAATGCCACATTCAGGAGCTGCAGTCCACTAAGGCAGCAGTTCTCAACCTGTGGGTCGCGACCCCTTTGGCGATTGAACGACCCTTTCACAGGGGTCGCCTAAGACCATCCTGCATAGCAGATATTCACATGACGATTCATAACAGTAGCAGCATTACAGTTATGACGTGGCAAGGAGAATAATTTTATGGTTGGGTCACCACGTGAGGAACTATGTTAAAGGGCCAGAAGGTTGAGAACCACTGTCTAACGCATCCTGGAGTCTCTGTAAGTGACCAGCAGGGTCTGAACATACTAAAGGGAGTGTTTATAAAGGAAACATGGCAAAGCAATAAGGCCCAGTGCTCTGGCAGTGAGCTCCTCAGAAATGAGAGCGCTCTGGAAGCGTCACCTCAGTTGTTCCACTTATCCAGGTCCAGGGGGATGTGGACGAGAGCACGTCAGCTCTTCCCGTAGCAGGTAGCAGGCCGGCAGCCTCTGGGCGCAGGGACCTCGGTAACTTCGGGTGCGAATGTGCTTTGCTGGGAGCAGTCGCGTTCCTGTCTGTAGAACCCAAGCTCCGAGGGGTCCGTTCCCGGGTCAGCGGGGGACTTGCACCTGGAACCCAGGGAGGTGCTGCGGGCTCCAGGCTTTAGCTCCTTCTCAGCTCCGTCCATCTGTTTAACGCCACTCGGGCTGCCCCTGAGGACTCGTGACGGTCTCTGTGGCAGCGAGTGTAATGGGCCGAACAGCAGGTGCAGGACACCAGGCCAGAAGCCCCCACTGAAGCCCAGGCTGGCCTCATCGCCCCTGGCCTTCCTCACAGCTGCGTTCAGCTGGGCAGAGGCACGAAGAGCAAAGCCTTCCTAGGAGCCTGCGCTCAAGTCTCCTGCTGGGGCCTGAGCCCCACAAGGGGTCAGTGAAGCCTCAAGCCTGCTCCTGGGGGTGGGCCCCAGAGCCCTTTGTCCCAGGACTGGGAAGTCCCTTCTGTCTGCCCTCCCACCCTGACAGGGCGTCTTTTCTCTCCTGCTCCTCCGGAACCCCAGGGGCAGCCTCTCTCTGGGGCTCAGGGCACGGTAAGAGGCTCTGGCCCGAATTGCAGGACAATTCTCAGGACAGGCCCTCCATCCCCTTCCCGATGCCCTTGAGACAGTCACCTTGAGGCTGCGGTGCAGGAACAGGCTCTGATGGAATAGGACCCACTAGTGGTAGCATCTAATGACAAGGAATAAAGCAAGAAAGAGGAGAGAGCTCTCTCTTCTTCTGGAATTTGGAGAGATGGGGCCAGAGGACCTTGGGCTCCCTTTCTCTGAGGCTGTAGGGTCCTAGGTGGGAGTTCGCTGGTTGGAGGCGGGGTCTCCTTGCGGCTGGAAGGGTTCTAAATGGGTTGGTTTTCTGTGATCATGATACTCACCCCAAGGGGACTGTCTCAAGGGCATCTAAAAGGATATTGGCAGCCTGTGTCCTCAGAATTCCTGAGGCCAACCAATCCAGGGCCCAGGCCAGGAGGACCCCCTTTTTCCTGGGCTCTCCCTAGGGGAGGGGGGAAGAGGGGGGAGCACGGTCCCTGCCCTCATGTCCCCAGGGCCAGGCACAGGCAGTGAGGCAGTCCTACAGCTCTCTCTCTCATTTGCTAACCTGAAACCTGCCTTGCCTTCTCTCCCTGCCCCACTCATTTCTTCCCACAAAACCCATAGTGAAGGCTCTTCCTCGCGCCTCCCCTTCCTCTGCCTCCTGACTGGGCTTCCCCAAGTGGCCTGGTAGCTGGCGTGCCCCTCCTTGGGGAACTGTGAGTAACAAACCGCCTTCCCAGTGACAGCTGTCTGCTGGCCTCACCAGACCTGCATGATAGTAATAAAAGCTACATCTTAAAACATGCCTTTTGTGCGATCCCATTTTATCTTTAACAGAATCTATAAGCACATCTGTGTTTGCATGTGTTTCAAAATAACGGAAAGAGGTAGAGAAATTGTTCACGGTAATTACTTTGGGGGCAGGCAGTGTATTCCGACATTGTGGGATGGGAGGCAAAGGCTATCACTTTAGGCATTTCAACAGCAACAGAATTTTCCAAGGCGCTTGTGTCCCTTTTGTAAGAACATCTGTATTTTTTCACGTCCTCGGTTTACCTCGTCTCACCTTCTTCCCCCGTAGGAAGAGCTGGGAGTTCTGCAGGGTGCTCGGCGGTCCTCCGGGCCACATCTCCGACGGCAGGTCCCCCCACAGCGCGCGGACCCGCCATAAAGTGTCCAAGTCGCAAGTCTGCTGTGTGCCCTGCTCTGTGTCTCTGGCATGGTAGGATTTGTGCTTTTTTATAACTCATAACAATTTCAGTGGCATCACCACCAGGGAAAGAATATAGGGTCATAAAGGCCCGGAGGTCTGCGTGTGCAGCTCGTCCCTGAGTAAGGGTCGGTCACCCAGCGTCTGAGTTATATCACGGAGGCTCACCTGCACCCCTGGGCTTGGAGTGGCTGGGCGGCCAGAGTCCCTGGCTTCAGAGGCTGGGCTGTGAGACCTTCGGAGACTCGAGTAGCTCACACACTCAGGGCCCACTGGGCCTGGGGCAGTCTGCAGATGTGACCGAGAATATTACAAGGAGGGGGACATGCCCCGAAGCTCTCTGAGACATTTCCACTTGCCTGTCCACGTGGGATGAGAGGGAGATGATCAGTCTGTGGCTCCCAGGTCACCCGGCTGTGGCAGGGTTAGCGTAGACGCGAAAGAAAGTGCTGACGGGGCCTCTTGCTAGCAAAGCGTTGATAGATAACAGTCCTGTGTTTATCCGGCTCCTCTGATCTCAGGATTTCAAAGGGCGTCAGACAAATACTGAGCAGCGGGTAAGATGGTTCTTTACCTTCCAGATGGGAAGTTGGAGGCTCAGTGGACAGTAATAGAGCTGCGATGTGACCGAGGTCAAGTGCTGGGAGTGAGGAGGAGGTCACAGACAGGTCAGTGCAGTGGGTCTGGGCGTGAGTGTGTGGAAGCCACTGCGGATGCTGTCCGTGCACATTCCTGGGCCATGGCGGGGGGTGGGTGGGGGTTCTGAGTCAGAGAGTCTGGGCGTGGGCCCTGGTCTGGGCTTTAAACTGAGTTTACCGTCCTGCGCCGGCTGGGAGGGTGCAGACACATCTGTTTCGTTTGGTGAACATCTGGAGGCGGGTCCGCTGTCCGGCCAGGAGACCACGCCCAAGCAGTATTTCTAGTTGCTTCTTTTTGGCACTGTTTGTGCAAAAACAGCGGACCCCTGTCTCCAGATGTTCACCAAACGAAACAGATGTGTCTGCACCCTCCCAGCCGGCGCAGGACGGTAAACCCACTGACCGCCTGCTGGCTTGTCAGAATTTTGCAGAATCCTCCAGTGTACATCCAAGCCATGTCCCCCGCGCTGTCTCTCTCAGGGCCACACTCCGGAAGGCAGAGGAGCCTGAGGGGCGACGGTGAGCAGGCCGACCAGGCCTTCGAACGGCCGCATTTGCCATGGTTGGGGGCGTGAGGGAGACTCGGCCCCGGGGCAGCAGCCTCTGTGCGGGGAGGGCGGGTGGTACTGTGCAATGCGGAGCTTCATTGTTGCTATAAAACGAGTGTTCCCGACCCGTCTGAAAGCAGAAAGGGCTGTAAGACTCGAGGCAATGAGACTGTGAATCTCGCTGCCCTTATCGTCACCAGCAGGTTGATTCCCAGCGGGTTGCGAGGCGGCTGTGGGCACTGGCTCCATGGTGAACGGGGCTGCAGAGGAGTAAAAACCTCTCCCTACGTTACAGCCGCACCTGCGCCCACGGATCCCCGAGAGGCCACTCGCTGTGCGGGCGACGAGAATGGCTGGAGGAGGACTAAGAGGCCCAGTGACTGGTGACAGCCCTGGCCAGTCTCTCCATCTAGAGCCTGCTGTCACAGATGACTTGTGACTAAGACACGGAATACACAGTACACTGTGACATGTATACACGGGAAGAAGAGAAAGTGCCGTTTTCTTGTGAAATAGACACTGCTCATGCCAGTCGATGGACACTTCACCTAAATTACACCAATTCCTTCTCTTTCTAAAAGTCACCTCCGGGCTCATCAATTAAGTGCCATTCTGACATGGTTTCAAATGACCAGATGAAGAGGAATCATCAGATTATAATGTGGATGGAGTGATGCTGACACAGAAATAATCGCTTTTCCACAGGTGATCCTGCGGTCCTGTGATTGGACCTACACGTTCAGGGTCAGTGAGACCCCCCCCTCCGCCCCCCAGGCAGCTCCTGTGATCTCAGTGGAGGACAGCCTGCTTCTCCGAGCCCCGCCTTCTCTGGACCTTAGATAGGGGGACAGCGAGGGACCCATGACGACCCTGTAATCGCTTTTCCCACACGACAGCTGTGCAGGAGGTGCTGGGACAGATCCCTCCCGCCCTGCCTTCTGCTTTGCAACTTGGTTACGGAGTTTTCATCTTGGAAGCTGGCGGACCCTTTATTTTGAAGTAGTTTCTCCTGGATTCCTTCCTGAGAAACTGAACTGATCATACAGCTCCCACTGCATGGGACAGCCGCAGAGGAGCACCCTGAGAAGCTCAGGGATCCATTTGGTCGCTGTTTCCCCAGGAGGCCACGCACCCCGAGCTCACTTGCTCTCCACCTTGCAGGGAAGGGAAATTCAGGCTCAGCAACATTGAACAACTTTCTCTGAAATGAAGAGAAACACCTGCGGGAGAGGCCTCGTAGCAGTGCGGTACCCCGAGCAGAAAAGCCTTTGATTCCCCCTCTCCCCCCCAGGAGAGCTTAAACATGTCCCTCTCTCCCTGCTGAGTATGGGTGGTGCAGGCTAACCTGCAATGAGATGACCGTGGCCGTCCCAGCAGCACAGGAAGCTGCTCCTGCAGGAAGGAAGTGGGCCTGGTTTCCACTTTCCGTAAAAAGCCAGGGCTTGCTTCTCAGGGTGCTCTCTGTGGCTGCCCCAGGGGGGATGCTTGGCAGGGAAATCACCTTCTGAGACAAAGGGCGATTTCTCCCACCTGGTGAGCGCGCGGGACATTCCAACAGGGTGCCACTGGGTGGCGCTGCAAGAGCCGGGATGGTGAGGTCCTGGCTTCCTGCTTCTGTGAGGTTCGAACTGGACACTCCAGCCACGGGGGACTGCCCACAGGTGAGCCAAGGGCGGCCAACCCCCTCCCAAAGCCGCTGTTAATGTGGACGGTCGCTGTGTTCCCCCTCCTTTATAGAGAAGAAATAAGAGGGGATTCAGGAAAGCTCTTTTTCCTGGAAAATGCTGTTTTTATTGGTCTGTAAAAGAGCGAGCGAGTGTGTGTGTGTGTGTGTGTGTGTGTGAGTGTGTGTGTGTAGACACAGCCCCGTCCACACGCAGGCTCCAAGCAGCCTTGGCTGGGGGTGGGCGGTGGAGGGGGCCACTGGGGGAAGTCTGTGTGCTTCCTGGGCTTCCTCCAGGCCAGCTGGTCTAGGGCTGCATCACAAACCACCCCCTTCACTGATGCTAACACTGCGTCCACTGTGCTCATTGGGTTAGATAGCTGCCAAGCTCAAGGTCAAGAATAGGGGACAGAGACCCCACCTCTTTTTTATTTAATATATTTTTATTGATTTTAGAGGGGAAGGGAGATAGAAAGATAGACACATTAAAGATGAGAGAGAATCATGGATCAGCTGCCTCCTGCACGCCCCCTCCTGGGGATCAAACCGGCAACCTGGGAATGTGCCCTTGGCTGGAATCGAACCCAGGACCCTTCAGTCTGCAGGCCAACCCTCTATCCACGGAGCCAAAACGGCTGGGGCGAGACCCCACCTCTTGATAAGAGTATCAAAGAACTGGGGACTGAGTTTTCAAGCAGCACAGCTGGGATACTGCTTCGCCCACTCTCCTGCCCTCATCCCTCTGGTTAACACTGTCGCCAGCCTTTAAAGCTGGGGCCGAGTGGGGACAGTCGCTAGATTTGAGTCAGAGGATCACACCCCCTTTTTCCCCACCCCCACGCTAGGACACTCCCCTGCAGTGGGGGACACCTGCAGGGGGAGGGGAGGCTGCTGGGGTTTGCAGCGCCCCTTCTGGAGGGTGGGGAGGAGGTGGGTGAACAACTGGAGCTTCTGGGCGATCCAGGCAGCCCGAACCTATCTGGGGGAGGAGGAGGGGGTCAGAGGAGCTGGCTAAGAGTCAGTGTTTCTGAGGCCCCGCCCAGGGCCTGCTACAGGGCCCAGCAGGTTCCTGCGCTGTGGATGTCAGAGGTGGGTTGTTAGCATTGGAATGAGCCGAAGCGTCTGTTTCTTGTTCCGTTGTTGTGCTTCAAGGTAACAGAAATGAGCAGCCACAGGCCCAGCCAGGCCAGCTTCTCCCCGTGAGGCTGGTGACAAGGAAGTGAGACGTGCCAGCTCCCGGGAACATCCATCTCCAGCCAAAGCCACTAATCTCCCCCGCTGATGCGAGTCTAGCTCGGCCTAGACCAACTTTGAGCCCATGACCTTTCGTGACCCAGCCCCTCCCACAGCCATTCTGTAGAGAGGAGAAGGGTGGCTCCTCCCGATGGCAGAGGTCAGTGGGGTGGCTCCCCCCGCCCTCCCCCCATGTCGGAGGCGATGAAGGACTCAGCCAGCCTTGAGAAAGCCCGAGCTCGGGCAGCCACGAACGTCTGCGGAGTCTTTCGAGGTGGGTCGCTCTACCATCCCTCGTACACTTCAGGTTCCTTTATTTTTATTTGTTCACAGTCATTGAGAAAAACCATTCTGGCCCAGCCGGTGTGGCTCAGTGGTTGAGAATCGACCTAGGAATCAGGAGGTCACAGTTTGATTCCAGGTCAGGGCACACGCCCGGATTGCAGGCTCAATCCCTGGTGTGGGGCATGCGGGAGGCAGCCGATCCATGATTCTCTCTCCTCATTGATGTTTCTCTCTCTCTCTCTCCCTCTCCCTTCCTCTCTGAAATCAATAAAAACATATTTAAGCAGTAACCAGTTTGACTCAGTGGATAGAGCGTCGGCCTGCGGACTGAAGGGTCCCAGGTTCGATTCCGGTCTAGGGCATGCACCTTGGTTGCGGGCACATCCCCGGTGGGGGGTGTGCAGGAAGCAACTGATCGGTGTTTCTTTCTCATCCTTCTCCCTTCCTCTTTGTAAAAAAAAAAAAAAAAAAAAAAATCAATAAAATACATTAAAAAAAAAAGAAAAACTATTCTGAAAGACACATGGTAATATGACTGCCCCGTTAAAAGCAGAGGCCACATAATACTGTAAACTTCGAGTCTTGCTTACCTTCTCCTCCAAAGATCAGGTAACCCCAGCAATGGAAGGCATGGTCCTCGGGACTCATCAGGACAGACCACCCAGGTTTCAACTCAAAAATTTCAAAGGCCGGGGCTCCCCTGGCCGTGGGCCCCCCCCCCCCACACCACCCCTCCCCAAAGCTTTCCCTGGGGAAGAACAGAGGGTGAGGATTCTGCAGGGGAAAGCTCTCAGGAGGAAGGGAGGGAGAGAGGGAGAGAGGGAGAGACTGACTGACACATTGCAGGCAATTAGCATTCCTGACCCCAGACAAACACCCCTGGGGCATGTGCTATGGAGAGCTGATAACAGACTCCCCACCTTCCTGGGAGTCCTCCAAGCCAGACGCGGGCTATGGAGATGCTCTGACGGTCAGAGTCTCTCCCCTGGTTGCTGAGCTGTGGCCTACCAGCGCCAGCGAAATGCCGGTGCTCACAGGCGCCCCACGAACAGCCGCCCACTCATCGCCACATCTGGCTTAGTGGCATTCGCGCCTTGAAACCAGGCGATCCACACCCTCCGTGTTGCGAGAGCGGTGGGCTCAGTACGAGGCCGGGCTGCCGATGCGTGCTCCGTGATGCGTGCTCCGTGCTCGGGGGGAATAGCAGGCACCGCTGATGAGAGCGGTGGCTTCTTCGGGCATCCGAATTCCCATCCCCTTGTAAGTCAGAGCCGGGTCCTCGCTCCCTGCCCGTGGGAAGCTGTGAGAGCCTCACTTCCCAGGTGCTCACTGAAATACGTTGGGTAAATGCACAGTGATTTCTACACGGAAAAAAGCAAGACTACAACATTTTATTTTTTAAAGTATATTTTTATTGATTTCAGCGAGGAAGGGATAGGAAGAGACGGAAACGTCAATGATGAGAGAGAATCATCGATCGGCTGCCTCCTGCATGCCCCCTACTAGGGAGGGAGCCCACAACCTGGGCCTGTGCCCTGACCAGTAATGGAACCGTGACCTCCTGGTTCACACATGGATGCCCAACCACTGAGCCGTGCTGGCCGGGCAGGGCTCCAGCTGTTTCGAGAATTCATGCCACGGTGAGTTTTAAAACAGAAATTGGGTTCTGATTGTCACATGCGGTCAGGTTTCCCTGGGCGCTTCTGCGGGAGACCCGGTTCACACCCTGGTTCACAGCAGATTTGCAGATTATACTCTCATTTTGTTCAACTTTTCGACAAAGACAGTAACATTTGCCAGTGCCTTAGGCTTCCCTGGGCTGACTCTCCTCAGATCCCCAGCAAGACCAAGCCCAGTTTGTTCTAAAAATAAATGTATAAGAGGTGTGGAGGGTTGTGTTTCCAGTACAAGGTTTGCCTTCCCCCAAGTCCAAATGGCAATTCCTTTTTAATTAGCCAGGGGAAAGCTCTATTTTCTTCTTCTTTCCCAGGCGAGTGGGACTGGAACCAGTAAATTCTGGCCGTTTCTCTTTCCAGAGGATGGAGTGACAAGACCCACAGCGGGTGCCTGCCCGGGTGTTGATGACTTCGCTAGAGGTCACTGCGGGCAGGCGGTGGCAGTGAAAGATCACACCAGCGCCCTGTGTGACGATGTTCTGGACGCATCGATAGGCGAATGTGGATTCTAGGAAATGACCTGTCGAGCCCAGCTTGTCACTGCCCAGTAGGATGAGGGCACCTGCCCCAGATGCCCTGCTCTCTCCTCTGGCCCCGTGGATCGGGGCGCCCCTAGCTGGCCCCTGGGAGTGTCGGCTAGGTGGGTGGGACGGTCAGGATCGCCCACGTATTTGTAGAAATGGAACATGCGTCGTGTGTTAAGTTCACTTTGTATTTCTTCCCAGATCACAGGCCATCCTCGTCTTTGTCCCTTCCTTTGAATTAAATAGACTTGGCTCTGAGTCTTGGCTCTGCAATGTATTCATTATGGAATCTTGGGGGAAATTTTGTAATCAGTCCAATTCTCATGTACAAAAGGAGGGGTGTTCATTTCTACCTCATCAGGCTAGGTCAGCCTAAAGGCTCACTGTGCATAAAGCACCTGGCTGGGAGTCTTGGTACATAGTAGAGGCTCACAACTGGCAGCGAGATTGCTCTTTGTCCCCTGGCCTCAGCCTCGGGGCAGGGGAGGTGCTGCTGTCCCAGGGTGCATTGTGATGGGGACACTGGAGGGAGCAGGTTCCTGCTGCTTCACAGGCCACTGGGATCTGCCCAGGACTCTGGGAGCAGAAGACAATGCCCTGAAGACAGCAGCATCAGGAAGTTGCCAGCTGGCGTGGCTCAGTGGATAGAGTGTCGGCCTGCGGACTGGAGGGTCCGTTTCGATTCCAGCCAAGGGCACATGCCTGGGTTGCAGGCTTGATCCCCAGTAAGGGGGGTGCAAGAGGCAGTCGATCAATGATTCTCTCTCATCATTGATGTTTCTATCTCTCCCTTTCCCTTCCTCTCTGAAGTCAATAAAAATGTATTCTAAAAAAAGAGAGAGGGCCAGGAAAATGACCTCCTATCACTCCTCTGACGGTGCACCACCATGGCTACATCACATTTACCCTAACCCCCTGGGCCGACGGAGGGGCTGTGCTGCTCACGGCTGGATTGACGCTTGCACAGTGCTCACCCCTCCGCTGTGGGTGCCTAATCATGACTGGTGACTGGCAGACAGAATAAATGGCTCTCCCAGCCTCCCCAGGACCCAGCTCTGCGTTTCCTGGCCTCTGAGAAGCAGTGGGTATTTTACAGGCACCAAGTTCCCTGGGTGAGTTCCCCGAGTGTGTGTTTGAGGCGCTGCCTGCAGCCCCTTGGGAAGTCACTCAGGAGCTCCTGGGGAGCAGCTGGTGAGGGTGGGCAGTCCCAGGACAAGGCCTGATGCAGCAGAAAGGTTTTCTGAGGCCTTGCATGTGCAATTGAAGAGTGGTTTCCCTAAGGGAAGGTGACTAGACGTCCCGCTTTTGGCGGGACAGTCCCGATTTTTAACAGTTTGTCCCGCGTCCCGCGTCTTTTTAAAAAAAGTCCTGATTACTCTTTGTAATATTTTAAGTAATAATAAAAAAGAAGAAGAAGAAGAAGAAGAAGAAGAAGAAAAAGAGACCCCCCCCCCCACCATGTCAATGCTGTAAATCTGGTCACCTTACTCTAAGGCATGGTTGCAACCTGCAAACTTCCAGAATCCCAAACCACCACCCAAAGCCAGCTTCTCTGCCATGGGCCTTCACACACGCCCTGTGGGTGGAAGCCCCACCCGCTTTGTCCTCTCCCTGCTGGTGGGAGACTGGCTTCTCTGGAGTCTTGGTTTCAAGACTCGCATGCAGTGGCTCCCTCGTTACCAACGCAGAGCCCGGGTCCTGCTCTGTTTTCTTAGACGCATCCAAGCATTGGTGAGGCCACAGCAGCGTCTGAGGAAGGCCCTGCTAGAACACAGGCCTGCTGCAACAGTCAGATTTCAAGGGACCGCCTAACTCTTTTAGTTTATTTTTTAATATATATTTTTTGGTTTCAGAGAGGAAGGGAGAGGGAGAGAGAGAGAAACATCAATGATGAGAGAATCATGGATTAGCTGCCTCCTGCACACCCCGCATGGGGACCGAGCCCGCAACCTGGGCATAAACCCTGATCTGGAATCGAACCGTGACCTCCTGGTTCACAGGTCAACACTCAGCCACTGAGCCACAGCAGCCGGCCACCTAACTCATCTAATCTAATAAAAGCATAATATTCAAATTGACTGTTTCTATGGGATGCCAAAGCCACGCCAACCAGCCAATCAGAGTGGCTGTATGCAAATTAACCCAGTCAAGATGGAGGCCAGCAGCCCTGGAGGTGGGTGCACTGCAGGCATCAGGGTGAGCAGGACTCGCAGCAGGTGACGGGCTGGGGTGTGTGTGGGTGGGTGGGGCGCTATGGGTGGGTGGCGGGTGGTGTGGGTGGGTGGGGCGCTATGGGTGGGTGGCAGGCCGCAGGTTGGGCTGGTACAGGCCGGGCTGAGGGACCCCCAAGTGCACAATATATTGTGCACTGGGCTCCTAATTTTAAATAATTCCTTACAATAACACATGCATACCTTAAGGGGCCATTACTAGGCTGTTGCCAATTTTTGAAAATAGAAGCTTCTAAACAAGCTAACTAAAAATAGCGACCTGTAAGACGCGGTGGGGAGCCCGCACTTGAACGAGGGCCCTGTGTTGCTCGCCCCGGATCGGCACAGGCTGAGCCAACTTGTATGTGGGGGAACCGAGGAGCCAACCAGGAAGGGACTCGGCCCGGCCTCCTGCTGGGGAGCTGGCAGGTGACCTGGCAGAACTCCGTCTGCAAAAGCCAGACACCTGGTGCGGCTCAGAGGCTGAGCATAGACCTGTGTGCCAAGAGGGTGCCAGTTCGATACCGAATCAGGGCACATGCCCAGGCTGCAGACTTGATCCCCCGTGGAGGGCGTGCAGGAGGCAGCCGATCGATGTTTTCCTCTCTCTCCTTCTCTCTAAAAATCAATTTAAAAAATCTAAAAAGCCAGGAGCTTCCCGGGGAGCAGAACCTGATGAGGCTCTACACATGGGGTGGGGGCTGTTCCCTGCGCTGTTTCCCGTCTCCTCCACACACACGTGTCTGGGAGAAAGGAGAGAAGCTATGAGTCCAGAGAATGGGAAGACCTGTTTCAGTTCACTCTGTGAGGCCCTGGGTGGAAGCAGCAGTGCTGGCTGCGACTCCTCCCCTCGGATGGCGTGCTGCCCGTAGGTTGGGAACAGCGTGTGCTGCGGACATCAGCAACAGCGCTGGGCAGGAGCCGTCAGACCGGGGACCAGCAGGCAGGGGCACCGGGCCTGGTAGCCCAGTGGCAGCCCAGCAGGCACTACCAAAGCTGGTGGTTTTCTGAGGGGCCAGCAGAAGTAAACAGATGGGGCTGGGTCCACATTCATAGCAGCAGGACATGTGTGAATCCTGTGTCCTCGGACTAACAACCGTGGTCAGAGGATCCACTTTCATGACCTTAAAAAATCTGACCTATTGGCTGTCTAAAAGCCTGGAGCCTGCGGGTCAGGAGCAATGACTATAATTGCTCTAACCAGTTGAACTGCTGGACTGTTGTAGTTTTAGTTTTCTACAGAGAGGAGTCTCTTCCTTTTTTCCTTTACAAACTATCGGACACCGAGAACCAGGGTCTTAAGGGCAACACATTCCAGGAATTCCCTGCAGGGTCTGGAGTGCCTGGAGCTGGCATTAAAGAGCCCTTAAGAGCAGAGCTACGCTGGGCTCCCTGGGGTGCCTGGCAATTAGTGTGCAGGTTTACAGGGAGGTAATATATTATTCGCGTGGACTCCAGACACCAAAACATCTACAAATTCACACGTGGTTAACCTCCGTCTGCTCCTTCCTTTACTTATTAAGTCAATTCAAAACCTGGCCTATTATCACACATAACGTTCTTCCAAAATTTTACCCACAAGCCCTGTAAAAGGAAAAGAAAAAAAAAATGAAGGACTTGCCGAATTCTCATTTACTAGGAGGAACCTTGGCAGACTTCAGAGGTTGTGCTGGATGGGGTAAGTGATAAAACATGTGAAAGAAAACAACCTCGTTGCCTTTTGTCCTCTGGAGTTCATGGCAATTGCGGGGGAGGGGATGGGTTCTAAGGGCTGAGCTCTTTCCCTAGAAAGTCACGGGCCATGGCTAAGGATTTCCAGGAGACAAGCGTGTGTGCGCACACGGACAAAGCTCATCCACAAGGCACATGTACTGCTTAACAGACTGTGCATACATCACATAATTACGTATTGCTCAAGGATTCTTAAGCAAGAGTTCTCAGCAAGTCCTAAGAGCCAGCCCCTCCTGCAGCAGCTCAGGGCCTCCAGGTGCAGGCTGTCCGTGGCCTGGCTTCTGGGAAGCCTCAAGATGGCGCCCCAGCTTAATCCAGCCCAGGTGGCATGATCCGCTTACCTCTCAGCTGTGGCGAGCGGCTACAGCATTTGGTTTGGACAGGTTCAGGCCTGGGACTAATGAGACGGCACGATCCTCTCATGGCAAAGCCACGTGCAACTCCCAGCACAATTATAGCCAAAGGCTGTAGTTGCAAGCTTGAATCTATGGGCTGAACCTGTGGTCCCACGTGGCTGAGTGACATGGGCTGTGAGAGGTGCAGCAAGGAAACAGAGCTTGATCAGGTGCATGTAATTGAGTAGATGAGATTCGAAACCCGAGAGAACGTTGTAGGTGCAAAGCAATCACACCCTTCCTTTGCCTCGTGGAAACTGTCTATAAAATAAAGGCTCGGCTTGTAGTCTGTGGCGCAGTCACTAGCTCTCCATCAGAGAGGACAGCGCCCCACCCAGACTCAGCTTTCTTCTCTTGTTTGTCTTCTCTTAATCCCTCACTGCCCCCTCTCAGGCTCACCGAGGGCGAGGGCGCGGCACACCCAGCTACAAGAACCAAGAGGATCTCAATTACACAGCGACGAGGAGATGAAAGTGGGTAAGTGGGTGGGCCTGTTGGGTTCAAAGTAGCAAACCAATAAAAAGGCTAGAGGAGTGCACACCAGAACATGTACATGAATGTGTATAGCATCACTGTTCATGAGATCCAAAACCTGTTAACAACTCAGGGGCCCGGTGCACAAAAATTTGTGCACTCGGGGTGGAGGGTGTCCCTCAGTCCGGCCTGTGCCCTCTCACAGTCTGGGACCCCTCAGTGGATGTCCTATGATGGCCCCAGTCTGCCAGGCGCCTTTTGTGTGTGTGTGTGTGTGTGTGTGTGTG
>PVJC01039503.1:0-16230 GCA_004026665.1 Murina feae | reverse complement strand
CTGCGAGTGGCCCAGGCCTTGCGCGGGGTGTTCTCCGTGGCTTCAGGCCTCATGGTCAGGAGTGATAGGGTCACAGGTGCATCACAGCTCTCCCTGCACATCAGCCCCCACTCCTTTCCTCAGAAATGAGCACAGGCCTTCCTGGTGCCCAGCGCCCTCCCTCACCCTCCAGGAACCTTTCTGTTGAGACCTCGGGGCTGGCCAGGCCCCTCCCACAGCAGATGGAGGCTCCCTAGGAAAAGGGGGAGGGGGGGCTGCTCCCAGGAGGTACTGGGTCTGTCAACTCCCTTTCTCTTGGCCTGTGCAGAACCACCCTGTGTGCTCAGGGGCATTCTGTCCACCCACGCCTCTTTCTCGGGGAAATAGCATTCATTTCTGGGGCTTTTCTCACTCAGCGACACCTCTTCCCGCTGGGGCCTGGCCCTGGAGGGAAGTCCTGACAGCGCAGCTCTGGCGTGCGCTGTGGTGTCCTAAATCCTGAACCCCTCAGGGACTCACAGTTCCCCTGCCAAAGCCCAAGGTCATGCTTTCTGATGCTGCTGCCTTCCAGTCATATGCTCTCGTTGGGTGGGTCCCAAGTGTGTGCGATTTTTAAAATTCTCATGCTTTGCAAGCACACCTCCCACCTCCCAGCCTTCCGCTGAGCTCAGAGCTCCATCGCGGAGCGCTGGAGGACCGGACATGCTGCCCAGCGAGGCCCTGTTCGCGGGTGCTGCTGGCTCTCAGAACGCTGCTGCTCTGGGGGGACTGCCATCGCCTTGCCCAGCTCAAAATTCAGTCTCTCCCTTTAAGAACATTTCCTAAGAGAGTTGGAAGTGTGGATGTCAGTTCCAGGATTGGATATCTGGGCTTACATCCCGCCCTGCCCCTCCGCCCCAGGCCTCAGGCTCCCAGTCCCTGTGAGGATCAGATGAAGTCATGCAACTGAAGGCCTGTCCTAGCGCCTAAGCTCTGCAAATGGCAGGGGCTTTGCTCCTCCACCGATTTGTTTATAAAAGAGCAGATGCCGCGGAGGCTGATTATAAAGAGAGCTTGCCTCATCTCTAGCCTATGAACCCATTCATTTCCCCACCGAATGCCCAGGACTGGTGCAACACCCAGGCTCAGGCATGGCTGGGCTGAGGTCCACTCGGGATTTCCAAGTCACTGGGAGAAAGTTGAAGGGTAATTGGTTTTGTATGGAGATTGGGAATTGAGGTTGGCTGGGCGCGAGTTGGGTGTGTCTCCTCGGGTTAAAGGAATACTCCACTTGGCTTACTGGCATCCCTCTTTCTTTTCTTGTCAGATTCCCTGTCTAGTTGGTTGCCCCTAAACCTCCATGGCTTAACCCAGCCACCACCCTGCCGTGGGAAATGGGGCTGCTCCCTGCCCTGGAGCCACACCCAGGGACATGGGCTTGACCCTCATTCTCTATTCCCGCTCTACATTCCAGCTTCTGAGAGCCACCCTGCAGCCCAGGGGGAGTGGGGAGCCAGGAGGGTCAGGTGGTCTCTGTCCATGTGAGCAGGAGCAAGCCAGGCCCCCTAGGTTGGCTGAGAGCCTTTCCAGGCCTGTGAGTAGGGATTGTGAGACCCTGAGGTGATGGGAGGGCTGATATGGGCACACGATAAACTGACAAATTCAATGGGGACACTGCGCAGCCAGCTGCCGCTTTCCTGGGGGCTCAACCTGCAGCTGCCACTTACGCGCAATCTGTAATCCGTATAAGCTTTGGCCTGACTGGGGCAGTGGGGAGAGAGCTTCATGGTGCAAACTCTCCCCTGGAGGAGGGTTCTCAGCCTGCCCATCACTACCTAGTCACCCAACCTGTTCTCAGCCTCAGTTTTACCACATGTGAAAGGGGGTTAACAAAATTGTCCCTATCCCTGCATTCCTCACCCAGCTGTTGTCAGAGGAAGATGTCACTTTAAAATGTGCTGCAGATCAAAAAGTGCTAAAAATCCATATAACACTAGGGTGGAGAGACCATCTGCCTCCTCAGTGTCTACCACAAGGCAAAGTGTAAACAGGGAGAAGATATTTTGGCTTCAGGCCACTAGTGCAGAGGAGCAAGTTTCCATTGGAGGGGTGAGGAGGGTGGGGAGCAGTGGGGAGAGGAGGAGGGGTGGGGGATGAGGAGGGTGGGGAGGGGTAAGGAAGGGTGGGGAGGGTAGGGAGGAAGAGGGAGGGTGGAGAAGGCGCAGCACTGAGCTGGCTCTGCTGCTGACCTCTCCATCTCCTGCTTCCTGCCTCCATCCCGAGAAGAACCTGTCTGTGGCCCTGGGTGCTTGCAGGGCAGAGGCCGGACCCTATACCTTTCAGCTGTGTCACTGGGTGCTCTTGGGCAAAACTTACCTTGACTAAGCTCAGCTCATTCACCTGTAAAATGGACACATTAAAACTTTTCTGTGGTGATTTGTGAGTTAAATGAGTAAATGTGTGTAAAGCGAGCGCTCCCTGAACATTAAGCCATTGTTGAAAGCAATGGGGTGGCTTTCTCTCCAGCTCAGCCTCCCCACCAGGTGGCAGGCATCCTTGCAGGTGGGTAGGGGTTCATGAGTCCCCCTCCCCCCAGCTCCTTCACACAGAGCGACTTCCTCTCGCTTGGGTCCTGTGTGTGAGACCACATTGGGGTCTGAGAACCACCTAATTGGAGAGACCATAGAATCCCCAGCCACCTGGACCACTCACTCTGTCCTCCAATACACTGCCCTCCCCACCCCCTTTCTGTCACAAGTGAAGGGATGCGGAGAGGGAGGCACAAAGGTGGCTTCCCACTACAACGCATGATTCCCATCCCAACCTTTCACATCTGGCTTTTTTTTTGCCCCTTCCAGCCTTGAATCACCCCTCACATGCCCAGTAAATGGGGATGCCCACTGGGCAGAGCTTGCTGCCCAGCCCATCTTCCCTAGAGGCCATCAGAACAGATAGCGATTGGGCGGGAGGAGCGGGGTCTGGCCGGGATGTGAAGGGGCCCAGCTCAGTGCCTCAGGCTCAGGGCAGGCAGAGCAGCAGGTGGGAGGAATCTTTCTCTGTAGGATGCTCTTCATGAACATCCAGTGGCAGCCAGTGCTTGCAAGGAGGATGGAGGGGAGAGCTCACAGGGGATCTTTCCTGTCCCCTCAGCACCAACTCCCACTCCCTGAGGAGGTGGCCCACGTGGGGCGCTCTGGTCCTCCTCCATCAGACAGTCCTTGTCCAGGAAACCACGAAGCCCTTCTGCCCAGCCAGCAATGCCATGAGCCCCGGGCTCTTCGGTCTCAGCACAGGTCTCCCTCAGGTCCTGATCCAGGGTCTCCAGCCCTGGCTGACCATCTGTACTAAAACAGTGACAGATTCTCAGCAGGTCTGGAGCAAGGAGTCCAGACTTCTGTGTTTTCCGTACGTCCCCTCACGATCCCCCCTCCCCTGCCCCCAGATGACTGTGAAGATCTGCAGCCATACCTGGAGGCCCTGACCCATCCCTCCCCCCTTCTTCCTTACACCCGCCCTCCCGCCTGGGAACAACTCTCCCTTGTTGAGATGGACAGGGGTCACCTATTTGGAAACAAGCCCCATTCAGTTACCCCTCCCGTTTCCCCCTCCCTGACTCACTAAGAAACTACAGTACTATCTTTTTTTCCTCTGCTGCAAAGACTCCTGGGATAATTATGAAATGGCTTTAAAGAGAGCTTTTTTTCGGGCTGCCTGCAGAAAAATGAACTGCCTCCTGAGCTGAGATTGGGACCTCCAAGCTTGGAAGCTGATCCTTTCTTCTCTTTCTTTCCAAAAGCCGGTGGTTTGGACCAGCGAGACAGACATTCAGAGTGGCTGGGAGGATCCTGCGCAGGTTGGAAGCACGGTTTTCTCCCTCCCACCCAATTAGGGTCTAAAGGAGAAGGAAGCCATCCCAACTCCTGCTCTCGTTCATGTCCTCCCTGCTCTGCCTACGCTCAGCACATGATTTTCGTTGGCTCTGTCACCTCAGGGGGAAGACACGCTTTCTCTTTGCTCTTATGGCCGGAGAGGCGCATGAGAGGGTGAGACAAGATGCACTGTGTGTGTGTGTGTGTCTAGCTCTGCATGTCACATGCAGTCAGAGTGTGTGTATTCGTGTGTGTGTGTCTAGCTCTGCATATCACATGCAGTCAGAAAGTGTGTGTGTATTCGTGTGTGTGTCATGTGTGTAGAATGAAAGTGCAGCCCCCATGCAACTTGCGTGCGTGCCTGTGACAGTGTGTGACACAGTATGTGAAAGGCGCAGAGACGTGGGTTCTTGGTTCTGGTTTCTATGGAAACACGTGATGTGTAAAAATACTACGTGCAGCCTAACTCCGTGCTACGACCAACATCTGTACCAAGAAAGTTCAACTTTTGCAGCCAGCAAATACACAGGGAGAGGATGATGGAGAGGTGGAAGAAGCAACGAGGAAGGCTGACTTGAGCTCGTTTGAAAGGAAGCAGGAGAGGGAGATGAGATCAGTAACCAGGCTGCCCAGGGCAGCAGGAACTCGCTGGAGGAAGGGGGCTTCCTCCCCATCTCCCCGTGGGGCTTACCTGCACACACCTGCCTCTGCTCCCAGCGCCAGACAAGGCTCAAGGCTCAAGGCTCCCTCTGCTTCCCCCCACCCTGCGGTGGAGCTGTGGCAGCAGAGAGCCGCGGGGAGTTCTGATCGTCCCTCCGTCCAGCGGTGTGAGTGCTTGTGTTTGCCTGACTGTTCTTCTACCAGATCCTATTGGGGTGGGGAGGCTAGGTTCGGGGGAGGGACAGGCCGATTGGAGGGAGGGAGGAGAGGAGGGAGGGAGGAGAGAAGAGAGGGAGGGAGCTTGGGAAAGGAGGAATGACAACAATAAAGTCTTTATTTGGCAGCCAAAGCTCCCAAAGACTTCATCCACACATCATGCCCACTAACAAACTCGTTTTTAATAGCATTTCCTTCTGCTGCCATTGCTTCTGAGGGGAGATCGTTTGACCCTTGTTTGGAAAACAAGCCAAAATAACAGAGGAAAAGGCACAAAAAGCAAACTCTGTGTGGGCCAGACTGAATGGCTGGGTCCACACTAGCCTGTTTCATCCTGCCTCCTAACAATGTCATTCTACATCACACACACACACACACACACACACACACACACACACACACGGGCTTCTCCCCAGTCACCTGTACTTCCCCCGCTCCCCTGGGTTAAATTTCCAAACCAGTGAGGGATGTGGGGCATTTCCTCTTAAAATCCTTTCATCTTCTTCAGGAGGTTGCTATGGAGCTGGCACCTCCCTGTGCAGTGAGTGGGCACAGGAGATAGATAGCCTTGGTTTTGTTGCCAGAGGACCAGAGAGGGAAAAGTCTGGCCTAGACTCACACAGCAAACTACGGCAGAATTAAGATTTGATATCAGACCTGAAGTCACTGCCCCTCACCCAGGTGGACAGTGTCCGTGTCTTCTCTCAGCTTCTCCATCTGTGACATACTCAGGAGAGAATTAGGGACCGTATGGTCATCACACAGCGACATGGAGGAATCCAAAGGTCCCCAGTCCATGTCATGTCAGACTATTCCCTCGGACAATTTTCCTCAATGAAAACACGGTGATGCACACAGAACAGCCCATCCAAACCTCCGGCCACCCCAGCCGACTCCTTAGGAACTTCCACGACGCTGTTTCTGTCCACAGGCACGGAGAGCCCAGGAGCCCAGGGACAGGGAATGCCGCCACCATCCCAGTCTGGGGCACAGAACATTAAACCCAGGCTCAGCAGCCCTGGACCCTGCCATTTACAAGCGAGCTGGTCATGAGCAAGTCACTTACTCAGGTGGAGCCTCAGTTTCCTTACCTATGAAATGGGGATGGTACCTGCCCTCACAGGGTTGGAAGGTGGAAGGATGTAAGTATGAGAGCACTTTATAAACAGAGACGATATTAGGATTAGGAAGTGAGTGTGGTGAATGGTAGGCAGCCTAAGAAACAGAGAAGGAAAAATAAAACCCAGACCTTCTCTCCCCACCTTGCTTCTGCCCCAGAGCGTGAGCTTTCCTCACCTGCTGGGAGGTCTGGCAGGAAGTCGGTGCCACGCTCTTGGAGTCACATGCGCCCTGAATGTGCCAAGCCACTCCTGCATTTGATTTTTCATCCCAATGAAGTAGGCTCCCTCCTGCAGCCTGAGGACATCAACCCTCGATTTGCTAGTTTCCCTAGTGGGGTGGGTGGTAAGAAAGGTGAGCGAGATATGGTGATGTGCAAGGGGATGGGCATGGGGGAGGGGTTAACAGGTGCAGGAGGTGTAACTGGACCCATTTCCACGGGCTCCTCCAAATGCCCAGAGTCCACGCTCATCAGCAAGGCCGATGGGGGCTCTAAGCCCTTCCCCAGCCACTGTGTCCCTGTCCCTCCCTAGTCTTTCCCTGGCCCTGGCCTCGCAGAGAGAATTGCCAAAGAGGAAAGACAGCGCCAGGGGCTGTCAGGGATGTCAGCACTGTGCTAACTGGCGGCCTGTGGGTCTCATATGGCTTGAGGACTCAATATGTTTCTTGATAGCGTATTAATAATAAAGCCTTTTTGTTATGGAAAATTTAAAGCATACACATTTACTCAGAAGAGTGTTAACCCCATGTTCCCCATGCCCCACTTCCACTATTACCAACTCATGGTCCTGTCCCATCTGTGCCCCACACCCCCTGTCATAAAGCAGTTGAAGCATCAGTACTTTTTTTAAATCCTCACCTGAGGATATTTTCCCCATTGCTTTAGAGAGAGAGAGAGAGAGAGAGAGAGAGAGAGAGAGAGAGAGAGAAACATTTATCTGAGAAACACATGACACATCCACCGGTTGCCTCCTGCGGGTGCCCTGACTGGGGGTGGGGATGAAACTGGAAACCCAGGTACGTGCCCTTGACCAGGAATTGACCCAGCCATCCTTTGTGCACCAGCTGATGCTCTAACCACTGAGCACACTGGCCAGAGCAAAGCATTGATACTTTAAAAAACTGGATTTGAAGCTATTTAGGAAGGAAAGACACTTCCTAGTTCAACACAGGCGCCTTCCCTCCATACTGTCTTGTCAGAGTTGAGGGCCTAGATGATCTCACTCAGACACTGACCCGCCTGCCCTTGAAGATGTGTGAGGTCACCACCACTGGTCAAAGGTCCACCACTGAGAAATGGAGGGAGTTGGGACGAATCAGGTCGCCTGAAGGGATAAGGTGCCAGGTGTTCCCCGTCAGCCTGCCTTTCTCATCGTCTTGACAGGAGACAAAATGGCGTCGAGGGTGGGAGAGCAGGCCTGGGTCTGAGACCTGGTTGTGCCTTGTACCTGCTGTCTGAACCTGAAACCCAGGCAGGTGCCCTTGACTGGGACTCAGACCTGCCCCCCTTCGTGCGTGGCTGATGCTCTACCACGGAGCCTTGAAGGGTATCAGAGCTCACCTTGGCCATGTCCTCCTCCTCTGGCCTCAGTCTGCCCTGTGACAGGCGAGGCTGTGCTGGCTCCTCTGAGTTCTCTTCACGGATGGATCGTGTGAAGGGAGCCTGAGGCTGGGCTCGGGATCCAGGGTTGGGTTCCCACTCTGCTGCTCCCCAGCTGCCCAGCGAGCAGCTCTGCACTGCCTGCCCCCAGGTCACCCTGCCCACCTCCCGCTGAGGCACACCCAGGATGGCACAGGCGCTGGGAGTGTGATCTGGGCGATGCCCGGGGGCCCACTGGCTCCCTACAGCGGTCCCCGGCTCCACTCCGGAAAGAGCCTCCCTCCAGAGTCTCAGGGACCCTAGGGGGGCTGCACTCCAGGGGGCCTTCTCTCTTCCTGGTGTGACGAGGACATGAAGTGGGCTCTGGGGAGAGCGGAGGGGAGTCAGGCTGTCCAGATGTTGCTGGGACTCACTCTTAGGAGAGAGCTGGGGTGGGGGGAATGTGGGGCAGAAAAGGGGAGGGGGAGATGGGGGGCTCTGCCATGTGGTGGTGGAAGCCTTGATCCTCAGAGAGCCTGGCGCTGCTCACACTTCCCACCGAGTGGCAACCCTGCTTATTGGATCCTCAACGGCGGCTGCTGGTTACAAGCGAGTGCTTGAAGCAAGAGAAGAAAGGGCAGATTGTGTGCAATCCTTCCCCTAGAAACACAGGGGGCTTCCAGCAACGCAGGCTCCTCCCCACCTCCCACCGCCCTGTCCCCGAGATTCTGCCGGGAAGAAGCAGTGTGGCCCTGAGGAATTTCGGCCCACAGGGGCTGGTCCCGGGACCCTCACCCCTCACCAGTGGAGGCTCACAGCCTAGGGCGGCTGGGCAGCAGGGCGAAGCTTGGGAGTCGTGTGGTCTCTCATCCCACCGCCCAGTTTGGGCCCGGGTTGCCTGTGGCCAGTGGGCCTGGTGGGGAGAGACAGCCTCCTGTCATCATTGCACAACCCACAGCACCCACCAGGGCCTGGCACCCCCTGGGTCAGTAGGAGTCTGTTCCATCACATTCAGGAGGGTCGAACAAGGAAGCCCTCTGTCACTCTCCGTTTATTTATTATTTATTTGTAAATATATTTTTATTGATTTCAGAGAGGAAGGGAGAGGGAAAGAGAGAGACAGAAACACCAATGATGAGAGAGAATCACCGTTTGGCTGCCTCCCGCATGCCCTCCACTGGGGATCGAGCCCACAACCCGGCATATGCCCCCTGACTGGCATCGAACCTGGGACCCCCTAGTCTGCAGGCCAAACGAGCCAGGGCTGTCACTCTCTTTTTAAATGATCTTACTATTTTATTTTACTTTTTAATATATTTTTATTGGTTTCAGAGAGGAAGGGAGAGGGAGAGAGAGATAGAAACACCAATGATGAGAGAGAATCATTGATTGGCTGCCTCCTGCATGCCCCCTACTAAGGATCGAGACCAGGACTGGGCATGTGCCCTTGACTGGAATCCAACCTAGGACCCTTCAGTCCTCAGGCCGACACTCTATCCACTGAGCAACACCTGCCAGGGCTCGATCTTATTATTTTAAAAATATGAATAAGTGATACATTCTCTTGATTCAAAATCTAAGCGGTACAAAAGGTTGCACCGGAAGAAAGTCTTCCGCCCGCCTGTGTCCCCATCTTCGTTGCCTCCAGGAGACACAGCGACCAGCTTCCCTGCTGCAGGTTTATTTGTACAGCGATGAGTGAGCAGCTGCGCATGCTCATTTCTCCTTGGCGGCCTATCCTGATGGCCACGCCACCTGGTACACAGGCTCTCTCTCTCTCTGCCCCTGATTTGTGGACCTTTGGACGTGGGGCCTCTTCCCCACTCCTGGGCAGGGAGACTCAGCCGTGGGCCAATCCTGCTCTGCTTCCTCTGTGCTTGCTGCGGTCCCAGCTACTCCTCTGCCCTCCCTGGGCTGCGGTTCTCTCCCCGCAGATGTCGGCTGCTTTCCATCGACTTCATTTCTGAATCTGAGCGCTCACATCATGGGCACAGTGGAAAATACCATCTCAGTCCTTCTTGGGGCTCCCCTCCCCCAGGTTGTACAGCAGTAGCACCTGGGCCTGGGTCAGGGCAAGTGCCTGTGGGAGGTGCACGGGTCCTCAATCAGGGTCCCCCCAGAATGCCTGGCCACGCCCTTCACTCTGGGAGGCCCCTCTGGCCCAGCAGCTCCCACAAGACCATGCCCAGGACAGACCTGCAGCGCTGTCAGTGCCTCCCGGAAGCCTGCGGTGGGCTCACACTCTGCCAGGGGCTGGGGCCCCCAGAACCTCACATTCTCCTCTGACCTGTCCCCCAAGCTGGGGCCATGTCTTCCTTGCAGCAGGAATCTTCCCTGGGCCTTACTCCTGGCCAAAACTCGGATTCGAACCAGAAACCCCCAAGGGCTCAGCTTTGGAAAATGAAGCCGTAGAGCGTGCAGGCTTCTTCCACTCGCCACTCGCCTCGCCTGCGCCGGGAGCGTGAGGCTGGGCTGCCTGTGCAGCCAGAGCAAGGCAGGGACAACGATGGGGAGGGAGAAAGGAAACGTGTCACCAGCCACACAGTGAGCCCCGCGGAGGTGGAGGACCCTGAATCCCTTCACTCATTGTCCACAGTTTTTTGTTTGTTGTTTTTTTTTAAAATATATTTTTATTAATTTCAGAGAGGAAGGGAGCCGGAGAGAGAGACAGAAACATCAATGATGAGAGAGAATCATTGATCGGCTGCCTCCTGCATGACCCCTACTGGGGATCAAGCCTGCAACCCAGGCCTGTGCCCTTGACAGGAATCGAACCCAAGACCCTTCAGTCCACAGGCTGATGCTCTATCCACTGAGCAACACCAGCTAGGGCTCATTGTCCACAGTTTTATCTGGGGCTGTCATCCGTGGGCTGGCGAGCAGCCCTGCACCATCATGGGTGTGACCGACAGCGCTAGCCTGGTCTGCTTGGTCAGCACTGCCCGGCTGCCTCAGGTGAGAGGGGATGGCACCTGCCTTCCCAGTAGGTGTTCAGTTATGCCCCCCAGTCACATTATCCTGGAACTCCAAGGTGGCAGGTGTAGTGCTGCTGAGTTACTAATGCCATCCTACTCCTTGCAGTAGATTCCTGGGAATAACCTGCCTCGCACAGGCCCAGGCACGCTGCAGCCACGTGACGATAGTGTGTGGCCACGTGTGGTCAGTGCTGTCCCAGGTGGCAAGGTCAGGAGGGCAGGAGCAAGGCGACTTCACCAGGCAGCGGCTGCTCCATCACCCCTTTACAGGTGCTGTTTGTGTGTATATATATCTGTGCTGTGGTGATGAACAAAATGCAAATTCTTTGTGGTCCTCTCTAAATCCATGTAGCTTGGTCATTCTGAATGTTCTAATCATGCAAGTTTAACTATTACCACATATTTACTTTTTGATGTTGAAGAGAAAATCCTCTTCCTTGAAACTATTGAGTACCGCTGATCTGGGCCTCAGGTTCTCATTCCTAATACAGGGTTCTCCCTCTGCGTCTCTTTTTTACCTGCTATATGGACTCCCCACATTCCGTCAGTTCTATTTCCCTGGTGGCTTTGCAACGTCCCTCCTCTTTCCCACCGTGGTGTTGTCCACTGCTGGAGTTCCTGACCAGGTCCCTCTGCCTTGCCCCTTCCTCCGCCCTCCACCCTCCACCTGACTCTTGTAAGACAGGGATCTGACCAGGTCACTTTCAGTGGCTCCCTGTCCCTACGATCATGGTTCTTAATCCCAGTGTTTGTCAGATTCGCCTGAAAGCTCTTAAAATGCCCACGACCCACCCCGACAGATGTGGATGGAAGGAGCTCTGTGTTTTTAAAGGCTGTCCCGGTGAGCGATAAGGATCCACAGCCTTGGCTGAGAGTCATTGAATGCGGCCCAAACTCAGTGCTCTGACCCTACTAATGAGCTCTAGTCCCATTTCTTAAGCTCTAAGCCCCAAACCCTCACAGCAACTGGGATACTCCAAACTCTGTCACATCGGCCTAGTCTGCGCCTTCTGTCTAGATGGTCTTCCTTCCCTGGTGTTACTCTGCTAGGATGCCCTCATAACAGAACTTTCCTCTTCAGCCCCTGGGTAGTGACGGCCGCTCTGACCACTCTGTCCGTGTGCTCCAGTCCCTCCTCCTCCACGACGAGTAGCAAACTCAGGACTGCTGTCACTTCTCCACTTTCCTCTGCTCTCCTGTCTATCAACTCCTCAAGGGCCTGTGCCCAATCTGATTCCTACTTGGAGCAGGGACCAGCACAGTTCTGACACACAGTAGGTGTTCAGTATCCTAGACCCTGGCCCCAGTGTAACCTGGCAGTGAGCTTCAGACCACTAGAATAGTTTTGTGTTGGCCTGAGTCACTGCAAAATCCTCATGTGTGTGTGTGTGTGTGTGTGTGTGTGTTTTCCTGCAGCCTTCTCACTTTCTAATCTATTTTCCATGACCCAACAAGTGCATGATTTCCCCAAACACAAACCTGATCAGGTAACCCCCTTGCTTAAAACTCTGCAGGTGCTTGTTACTTACAGAACAAAGGTCAAAGGCCTCACCATGACACCGGGGAGCCTGCGATCTGACCCGGCTCCCGCCATTCGCATTTTTTCCATGGTTCCCACAGATCTGGGAACCAGGTTTATGAGATCATGTTTTCCTGCTTTTCGGTCTTTGTCCAGCTTGGGCTCAGATGCCCTTCTTTTCTTATTCTCCATGTGGGGGAACTCGTATCCATCCTGCAAGGCCCAAGTCAAATGGTACCTCCTATGGGAAGCTCTCCTGGATTCCCACAGGCAGAGTGCGCTTCAGTGCTGTTACTGCACTCGCCACAAGGTGCATTTACTGCTGGTTTCCAGGTCTCCCTCCTCCACATGATCACAGCAGCTCCTCACAAAGGACCTGGCAGATAAGTAACAACAGTCAGGACAGCTTACACCTAGCAGAGCTCCCTATGTGCCAGGGGTGCGTGTATAGAGCAATCGCTCATCCATCCTCATAACAACCCAGGAGCAGGCACAATATCATCCGCATTTTACAGCCAATTATACAGTTGTTGTCAGGATTCCAACCCAGGAAACCTGGCCCCAGGGTCTGTGCTGTCTACTCTAGACTGTTAATGCTTGCAGAATGAATGGTAATCCACAGTGTGTGTGTGTGTGTGTGTGTGTGTGTGTGTGTGTGTGTGCTGAGACCTGGCCTGTGGCCTCTGCTGAAGGAACAGAGCTGTCCTCTCCTTCGCAGCAGGTGGCACAGATGCTCACCCGCTCCTCTCCTCTCATTACCGTCCCCCCCCCCCCCCAGCCTCGGCCTCTCTTCTCTCCTGTCCTCCTTCATTCTGCTCTGCTTGCCCAGTCGGGGGAAATGGCTGGTTGGCCTGAGCGAGGCCCCGCCTTCCCTCCATGCGCAGCCCTGTTCTTACTCGGAGCCAGAGCACCCTGCACATGGGCTGTGCCACGCAAGATTCCCCTCCTTGCGAGGCTGTGAGTCTCTGGAACTCTCCCTATCAAAGGAAAGGACACAACCAGAGGCAAAGATGAAGACCAGAATGTTCTCAGTCCCCAGTTTTTTCCCTTCTCAGCCTGCTGGGCTCAGAAGAGCTACTGTGAGATGTCACTAGCAATGTGTGCGTCCAGTCCCGCCCGCTGCCTGAGGCTTCTCCCTCAGGGGCTGGTGACACTGGGCAGTGGGCAGAAGCAGAGAGAGGGTGAGAGAGCAAGCCCTCTGTAGCTGTCATGGCTGCCTCATCCCAGGCTTTGTTTATAGAGTAGAGCTAGCATCCAGGCTCTACATTGCCGCTGGATTAAGTCACTGTGCTCAGCACACCTCCTCCGGGAAGGCAGCTACCTGAGCAGATTCGGGAGCCCCTCTGCTTCTCCACTCACCCTGCCTTCTGTTCACACTCACTTGCCTCCAGCTTGTTTGTGGATCTCCTGTTGCGGTCTTCATCCGGCCTGACGCTGCCCCTAGACCACCAGGTTGAATGGTCCTCCAGACAAGGCTGTCTCCCCACCAGCCCGGCATCTCCCGAGGGCATGGGGAAGGGATCCTCCCAGTTAATGGTGGGAAAAAGCAGCCGTGCTTGGTTCATCCTCCTTCTTCACCCCAGTCAGGGCCCAGGGTGGGTGGTGGGGACCTCGGGGCCTATTCAAAGTGCTACCAGTCTAAGACCGGCAAGACACACATAGGACAATCAGGTACCAAGACCCGTAACTGACCCCAAAGATACACAGTGAAGGATAAATTCATTTAATGGCTGTGGCTCATGAGACAGCCCCGTGGAAGTATCCAGAGGATTATTATGAAGTGTCCTGGCCAAGAGACACTGTGTTTCCTTCGTGGTGTTTACGCTGGCCTTGGCGTCCATCAACAGAGGATGTAGCCAAGGGTGCTCCGGAATGCGGGTGGTGAGCTGGGAGCGAATGTCCTGGGCACAAAGGCTGCCCCTTCGATCCAGTCCCCCTTCGGCAGTGAGCTCATGTGGCCACTCAGCCAGGCCCAGAAGGCCATCCCAGGCACCCTTCCTTGGGGAGGCTCTCTGAGGCTGTGCAGCAAGACCCCCAGCTTCACACCAGGCCTCCTGACGCCCCTCCCCCACGTGGCCCCGGGAGCTGCTAATCTTGGGGCCTCGGGAACTCTGGACGGTCTGGGGACAGAGCGGGGCTTTCAGGCTGGAAACAGTGATGAGCAGGACGGAGCAGCCCAGCTTGGCCCGCCCAGGTGTGGGGAATTTTTAGGCCCCGTTGAGCCAAGCCACAGAAGGAAGGCAAAAAGGCAAAACATGTTTTGGAAGGTGGTTGGCAGCCCTGACTGTCTGCTCCTTGGGCCAGGGCTGTGCAGTTAGTGACCCAAGTGGCATGGGGAGCGGGGAAGGCAGCCGGGACAGGGCGGCCCTGCTTTCTCTGGAGACCCCCAGGAACGAAGGCTCTGGCCTGGCCTTGCCTTCTCTCCCCCGATCTTCCCTCGCCTGGCCCTTGCAGCTGAAATGACTTCCTTGGGAAGTTCTCCCATCAGTCTAGCTGGCCTCTTGCATGCTGGGATCCAGGCTGCTCTCTTATATCTGGATCCTCACTGGGGCCTGAGGAGCCTCCTCCGGCCACAGTGGAACTTGGATGGAAGAGGCCTGGCTCCGGGAGACAGGTGCCGGGCAGGCCGCACTGTCATTAGCACTGCTGTGTCATTAGCATTACTCACCAGCCCAGTCCTTCCCAAGGCAGTAGCTCTGGGGAGGCAGCCACCACCGTGCCTCCTGCTAGTCCTGGAGAGAGAGAAAGGGAGGCGTGGGGAGGGAAGGAGGCCGGGAACACAGACCTGATGGATGCTGGGCCTCCTTCCCATTGCTGCACGCGGGGCGGGTGTGGTTTGGGTGATGAGTCTGTGAGGCTATCACAACTGATTCTTGTCGACAGGAGACCCCTTTCCTCCCTCCCTCGCTCCCTCCTCCCCCTCTTCTTGCCTGCTCTCCCTCCTGCTCTCCCTCCTGCTCTCCCTCCTGCTCTCCTCCCTCTCACCCACCGCTCCATTCCCTCCGCGTTCCTGCCCTGCAGGCCCCTCGCTTCATGCTCCGGCCTTCCTCACGGCTCCTCTCCTCCAGCCTTTGGGCTCCTCTCATGGTGGAGCCCAGGGAGGGGTCATCAAGTGTATCAGTTGCCACATTGCCGCTGGATTGAGTCATGCTGGTGGCTTCTCTCCAGCAGTTCTCTCCTCCATTCGCAGGTGGCCTGGACCCTGCAGGTCTGTGAGGCCTGGACCCTTCAGTTTGCTGCAGGGGCACCCCCACTCCTCCCTGTCCCATGACTCAAAGCCTGTCCCTTCCTCCTTCCCAAGCCTGAGGTCGCCTCCTCCCCCTCCTGGGAGCTTCACCCCCACCCTCTTGGCCCCAATCCCATCTCTAAGCCGCTCTTCGGGCCCTGAGTTCCCTCCCAAGGGGCTAAGCCCCTTCCTCTTGTTTTCTCCCCACACTTCACCCCATCTTCCCACGTGCCTGCTGCCTTGTCAGGATCCTGTGCCAGCCTGTCACCACCCCCACCCCCTCCAGGGCCTTGGCCCTCTCTCCTCACTTCAGGCCCCTGCTGATGCCTTCTGCTCTCAGAGATCCGGAAACTGCCTCAGAGGAATGACTGAAATTACCCTGGCTTCCCCTTTAGACTAAAAGCCCCAGAGGGCTCACATGCAGCCCAGCACCCTGCACAGGCCTGGTGTTCACTCAGCACATGCTCGCTGAGCACCTGTGATGTGGCTGGCAGCGTGCGAGGCTCCGAGGACACAGCTGTGAACAAAGCAGACGTGGTCCCTGCCCTGCTGGAGAGCTGTGCACTGCGAGACACAGAAAAGAATCAGAGAACCGTCAGTCATCCCATTGCACAACCCCAATACAGGGTGTCCCCCAGATGCGTGCACGCGTTCACAGCTCGTTTCTATTGCCGTTTGAAAATGAAATGTATTTGAACAAACACTGCCTTTAAAATTATTTCAAGTATGTATACATTTTTTGGGGGGGACACTCTATATATACAATTTTTTCATAATCGTATCTCAATAGAACTGGGGGGGAATGAAAAAACAAGCACATAAATCAGTCTAAGTGTCTGACAAATGAAGGGGAGGAAGGAATAGGTAGTAGATCCTAATACACAACCATGCATGCGTGACTGATGAATTAACTCTGCTCCCCACCTAAAGGCTGCTATGCTCTACACCACCTAATGTTTTCTTAACTACATCCCGTCTTTCACTTATTCTCCTTGTGTTAGTCTTGTCTCAATAATAATAATAGAAATAACAACAACAACAATCTCCATGCATTAAATTGCTGCTATGTGCCAGGAAATGTATTGCCTCACTTAAATTTTGATTCCCAT